>JABFQC010004052.1:0-13166 GCA_022817085.1 Psilanteris sp. ZL-2020 | reverse complement strand
CTACCAAACAACGAAAAAAATTATTATTTCGGTTACAGTGAATACAGCATTAACATTTTAAATCCATACCGTTTTGAGAAATAGTACAAGTAAGGCACAAAATTCAAAATGTTATCCCGTACTGCAAAATCCTTTGTAAACAAAATAAATCAAATAAATTATCACGCTGCTGATGAATTATTGAAGGTATATAATATTTTTATATTCTTCATTTAAATTTTTAAAATAATTTTATCATAATGGTAATTACATAGCATTGAATAACAAAGAATTAAATATTATATTATTATATTATTATATATTAATTAAACATTTTAATTAATATTTTCAGAATAAAGAAGTTGGTTCAATCTTATCCAATATTGTAAAGAAAGGTTCCCAGTCAAATGTATCAAAAAATATGACAGCACAACAAAAATTATTATTAGAACCGGTAATGAACATTAAAATAAAAATATTAAAACATCTCTAATTAAATAAATAATTAAATGTGATAAAATTATATTTTATAATTTCATATATTTAGAAATTAATTAACAAATTTTTGACAGACGGAAAAAAAATTGGAATTGTGATTTTGTTTTATAATGTATTAACCTTAAATACTAAATGAATAATTTGATAGAATATTCAATTACATTATAATTTAAACATGTAATTAATTAAATAAAATTTAATTTTTAAATAATAAGAATAAGATAAGAATTTACAAAAATTTGTAATTTAAATTTTAATTAATATAGATATATTTGTTTTATACTATCATAATACATAATTTCATTATAAATTAATATAACTTGATGATGTTAAATATTACAGCATTTATTTAGAAATAAACAAGCAAACTTTTTTTATAAATTATTATAACACCTTTTAATTTTAATTTTAATTATTTCAGTTTGGAATGGAAGAGAAACAATTAAATTCTAGTACGCCAGAAACTATAATAACTAATAGGGTAAGTAATTTTAAAATAATGATTACATTGTGATCAATTTTTAAATTTAAATTATAAGGCCCTGAATGCCAGTGCTCCACCTCCCTCTGCCTCTTTTTCACTTATTCGCAAATTTAGAACATAATTTTTTTATAAATTCTATCACTCTAAATAAATATTAAGACAAAACCATCCAGAATATCTACGGGATTTGTGCAGGAATCACAGATGTTGCAAAGGCACGGTATTTGGAGTTCATCATATTTCTGTGAAATCCTCATGAAATGTCTATTTATTCGATCGACATTAAACTATTCGTCAAAAAATATGTCCGATTCCAAAAGTTCGGATGATGATAGTCAAAATGAACCATTAAGTAGATTGAGAAACGATGACTTTTTTCCAACCGGTGAGGAATGGGATGAGGAAATTGGAAAAAGTGAAGGTCAACTTCAAAATAATCAGATTAATCGTGGAAAAGGAAAACGTGGCGATGAAGATTACAATATAATAGATGCTAATATTATTTTATAATCCAAGAATCACAATGTACACCTTTTACTGTATAATATATTATTTTTCTTGCAATCTTTTATAAATATATCTGTCTATAAAATACGAATATTTTCATTTAAATTTAATTTTTATTTTAAAATAAAAATCCTTTCGAAAATTCCTGATTAATCCTGAAGCTATGACTCATTTGGGAGGTGGACCAAAGGCAACGGAGGTGGGTATAAAAATAATTCTTGAATTCGCGTAATGCAGGTTGGACAGTCGCCGGTTATTCAAGCTGGCAAGCCAAATTGTGGTGAGGACCCACCGTGTTATCCAACAAAAGGTCCATGCCACCCTCCAGAAAATCCATGTGTACCTCTTCCTCCGGCCGGTTACCCATCAAAACCAAAACCTGTCAGAAAACCATTTTGCGTGAAGTGTCCAGTTAAACCACCATGCAAACAAAGAAAAGAGTGTGAAATTGTTAAAAAACCCAAGTGTTAAGAGCCAGAGGGTATGTGGGGATGACATTGCGACAGTTTTGTAATTCGATTATTTCTATCTTAGATACAAAACCGGCAATGTATGTTACAACTTAACCTGAACATAAACAAAAGAAAGAATCATTTATGTCAACAAATAAGGTTTCTGTCGACTAACTGTGAAAATTCTGATAATAACAATAAACATACTGACAAATGTTGTAATGAAAAAATAACAAACGAGAATACTTCTTGTGAGCAACATTATAATAATTGTTCAAAACTGGATTCAACATGCGTAAGTACAAATAGTACAGATTTACAAGAAATGAAACTAGCTGACTGTGAAAAAAAATCGTGTGAACCAAATTCAGGTGTCATTTCACAATATTATGAAGATTTTGATAAACCACTTTGTCATAATAATTTTCCTGAAGATAATAGTTCAGTTTTGTTTCCAACAGAAACGTCTCATACAAAGGGACAATGTTCAGTAGAGAATAATGAAAAATCTTGCTCTGGAAACAAACTGGAAGATATACATGAAGAAGTAACGGATTTACCGTGTTCTAATCATTTTTCTGAGGAAGATACTGAAGCAATACCTCCACCCTCAGTATTAAAAACACCATGTTGTCCTATTTTATCACAGAATGAAACTGAAAGAACACAGCCTATTAAACAAAGTGAAGATTCGATTGAAAAATCATTGCAATTACCTTCAGATATTCCTTTATTTGCCCGATCTGTAGAATCTAATTCAACAATTTCTGAAAAATGTTGTTACAATAAAAACAAACTGTGTTCAAAATTTAAAAGATGTAAAAGTAGAGAATCTAAACTTAAAAAAGTATGTGAACCTCGACAACAACAAATAGCAGATAAATTTAAAGATTCAGTGGTGTTGCCAAAAATTAACGCATATTATTCCAAACTATATTCAAAATCCTTTGCTAATAAATGGAAAAAATGTTTGGAGGAAGATATAATTAAGAAACTGTCTACAAATAATACAACAGTGAAGTATATATACAAGAAAACTCCAGAAAATATAAATACACCAAAGTTTGCAATATGTCCATCTCCCAAATGTTCAGCAACTCGATATCAAAAGTGCCCATCTGTACCAAAATTAAAAAATCCACCACTTTTAAATCACCAAATTTCACATGCAGAATCAAAATCAACGAACAATAATTTAGGTAAATCTATAGATGTAGACTCGTCATCCGAATCAGTTAAACTACCAATGAAACATATTAACAAAAAAAGTGCAAAAGCATGTTTTAAATCTCAAGCATCTAGATCATGCTTCAGTGATCAGAATGGAAAAAAGCAACATTTTAGTAGTTGGTCAAGAATGAGAAATTCATATTTATTGAATTCAAATCAAATTAACTATTATTTATATAAATACGCAAGTAAATCTAGTGCTGATAAGATTGCGCTTGAAAAGAGTAATTGCAAACGCAAGAGTATTTTTAAAAGTTGTCTTGCAACTGACAATAATTTTGAATTTCACTTAAAAAGTGACTTTAAACTTGGGTCTAATTCTGATTGTGGGCATAAAAAAAATTCTACATCAATGGATTTAGAAAAACCTTTACCACCAAACTTTTCTAATCATAACGAAGACCATCATGAAAAGCACACAAAATTTGATTGTACAGATTCAACAACTATTGTTGAACCTCAAATAGTAGAGAAGCCAGAAATTAATTTTTCGTGTTCAAATTATAAAGAAAGGTGTCTACCTACTAAATGCAGTAATGTATCAGCTACTGTAATAAAGTCACAATGTGATAGAGATAATATCATAACACCTCCATTAAAATGTGCGGAAGAAAATGGAAAAAAACCCAATCCTAAAGATTGTTTTGCAATGAATGAAAGCAAGGAAGCAAAAGTTGTTTGTTTATGTGGCGAAAAGAAAGGTCCATCTGTACCTCTGAAGAAAACATTTCCTAAAGATTATCTGAAAGCTGAATGTCCTGAAAATATGAAAATAACGACATATTTTCATATCCGTTCTCCTGTTTCTGAGCACAAGAAATCAACTGATCCCTGTAGTCTGGTAAGAAACAAAAATTTTGAACAATGCCCGAAATGTTTTTATGGAAAATACAAGAATGATAAAGAAAAAGATAAAAAATCTGATTCAGAAATTGAACACATCTATATAGAAAGATTAATTAAACCTATTTCAGCCAGTAATATCATGACAAAGATTATGCGCAATTCAAATTTAAGAAGTAATGTAAAAATGCACAAAAAAGAGAAAAGCTGGTGGAAGTGGTGGTAGGAACTTTAACAGTAATTTATATCATATATTCCATAAAAATTGAAAAATTTGTATAAAACTCCACGTATTACGTCTAACAAAATAAAGAAATAGAATCTTGTTTAAAATTTGATGAATTTAATATTAATTTATTCAATTAATAATTACATAATTGTTTTATTTATAGATACTTGAATATTAAATCAATTAGTTTACAATGGTCACAGCTAACATATTATATTTTTTAAAAAGATTGAATTAGTTTATAGTATATTAATTTTATTTGCTTAATTTCCTATTATTTAATTTAACAAAAGATTCTTAAAATACAGCATTAATTATTAACAGAAACATTCTCAAATAATTATTTAGAATATAAACTAAATCAATAGTTGCATAATTATTAATAATACTTTAGAATATTTATTTTAATCAAGTCAATGTGTACATTATTTTTGTTAAGTATTGAAGTTGACTTTAATTAAACTATTTTAAACAAATGGATTTTAATGGAAAATAGTGAAATTAATTTATATCTCGACAAAAACTATAATTTTTAAGACTGGAATAAAATTCATTCATGAAATGAATGTCATTAGTACATAAAATACAAATGTTAGTTGTTTATATCAACATTTATATATGACTAAGAAGAGAGTCAGCTAAAACGAATGAATGAATGAATATGAGGTAAACATAAAATTTTAGAACAAGAAGTGAAACAAGCCTTGTTATCATTTTATTTATAGAGTAAGTGTTCTCTGTCCGGGGAACCGTTATTTAAGTTTCTTACTATTCATGAACTTTCCAGATTCGACTAAGTCAACTTTCCTGATCAATTTTAATGTATAGTCAACTCAATTTTAATTTTAATTTGTTATTTATTTTTAATAATTCAATTTAAATATACTTTAGGTAATTATTAGTCATACATTTTTCAACAAAAATGTATATTTCTTGAAGTATACTACTAATTGTCAATTTATAAACAAGACGCAAATGTCTCCAAGTTTTTAAAATATAGGTAACGATAAAGCGAAGCTATTTTGCTTTATTCGAATTATTTCATTAAGAGGTACGTATCAAACTTGGATTTATATGAACTATTTTTGCAATATTATATCTATCTAATTTAGTAAAATGATTTTCTCAATAATAGGTAAGAAGATAATAAAACATGCTCTGAAGCAATAAGTGACATTACTAATTGCTAGCAATATATCTTGGTGCGAAAACTATCGGTTGGGTAGCTCGATGGTTATACGACTAGGATGGATAAACTTTGAAGCGACGGTCCCTGGGGTTGATGCATAATTCAAGAATCGTCACCGACGAGGATATTGCCAATTTGGCGTCGATGAAAATACGATCGGATTTGTCGGACGCCGAGAATAGCTCGTCCGATGTACGTAAATCCAGTGAATTTAACACCTTCACCCCTTTCCCGCAACACAACCGACGCTCCGAGCGTGATTCCCATAAGAAAACCTTTGATATACGAGTTACCGATTGGAATTGATATGTTTTGTCGTAGATACCTCAATAAGTGCGTTATACGTCTACCATCTACTATGTTAAGTCGTGCAGATTTTTCGGTTAATATTATTAAATGTGAATTGTTCAAATAAATAGTGCAAAATTAAGATGATTTTAATATAACTTACAATTTTAGTGCAATTTTATTTTTTACTATTAATTAATACAGAATAATTATAAAAGCTATTTTTAACAGTATTTTTGGTCATTAAAGATTGTTATTATTTTGATTGATTATATATGATAATTATAATATAGATAAATTTGGAATATCCTGTTGTTTAAATTAAATAATGTTTTAAAAAAAAACAGTATTGCGTAAACACTTAATAATAATAGAATAATAAGTCTTTACATAATTTTGATCTTGATTCTGATTGATGAAAGATTATCGTATTTCTATAGTTCCAGAGAAAATGCGAGGGAGAGAGGTTGGTCATGCCGAGTTCGTTGATTTTCCATGGATATGAAGGATGCAGACGTTCATGAAATATTTATAACTGAGTAAGCTTGCGAGGACGTCCGCTATGAAAAGAATAAATTGAAATCGATTCAATTTGTCAACATACGAGTAATTATGTTATTATGCCGAACAGGGGTGAAAGCAACGAATGAAAGATACGCCTTGCTCGTCAATATCACATAAAAAGTTACTAGAGTTCTGAGCGCTCGTTAAACCCTCCGGTATTATCATTCGATTATTTCAGCGATATATTAAATTGTAGTTGTTGTTTCCATATATCTTGTAAAGATAAATAACTTATTATAGTATTTGCCTAAAAATGTTAAAAGTTAAAATAATAATAGTATCGAACATTCTAAGTAAATTCACAATTTACACACGTCGAAAAAATTGTATTTATCACTTAATCTTAGTCCAATGCAATTAAAATGACGGAACATAAATAAACAATTTGTAATTATACAATTCTTTGTAAATAAACAAAATTTGAACAATTTTTATATTTTCTGTATATTTTATTATAGATTATTATTCTAGTTGATATTTTCAATTACATTTTAATTTACTCTTTTCTAATACTTTTTTAATTGTTATTTAAATCATTAAACTTTAACTACATATTTTATAATAAAAAATTAGAATTTTGTAATTACATATTAATATATATATAAATGAAAAAAAAAAGTAAAAAAAATGTCAATACAAATTCGATCAACAAATAATGTAATCCACTTTGTATTCGATTACATAATGTTGTTACAAGCCGTATCAAAAATAACATACCGAACCGATGAAATTTGGTTATTACATTCGAACGCGTGTGCCGCGGATTAACGGTGCTCGTCACGTAGTTCTGCAAACAACAATCGACATGCCAATAAACTATGTAAAAAGTATGCCGAAAATCGAGATAAAGGTGCATTTTGAAATTCGTTTTCACGAAGGGTGGGGGTAAAAAGTAAAGCGAAATTCGTAAATTTATTCGTCTTAGATCCGTGACTTGGCCACCGACGCAAGAAGGCGGACTGAATCGAGATTTATGGTACCGGATGCGCAAATACGGTAAAACTTCCCCGTTTCCGCTTTGACGAAAACTTTTCCCGTGGCATTCGCCTGCTTCCTTTTTTCTCCGGCACTACACAGAGACGTTTTCACATCTGAACGTATTACCGTCGCTACATTTTGCAGAATTTTGCGATCTACCACGTTGCATCTCGTCTTTCTCAACAAATAAATAATCTCGTATGGGAATCAAATAATAGGTCAATTTAAATTTAAAATTCTATTACATTTGTTTAGAACGGTATCTTTACGAAATTAATGAATATTTAATTATTCAAAAAGAGTTTTTTCAAAAATAAGGAATACGTTTTATTTAATGAAGCGTATAAGAGTCGGAAAATGTCAAATAAAGAATAACCGATCATTGAAATATCTTGATATATTCAATAAGAAAATGTAATACCTACGCTTGGAAAATTGTATACCAAATAAAATCTTTTATGTTACTATATTTGTACCGTAACTAACTATTTAGCGTGGTAAAATAATAAATAATGATAATTGCAAGTAAAATAAACATTTTTAGTATTTAATAATAAAATTTTATTTTAAAAATAATAATTACATAATACAGGTAGTGGAAATATTGATCCTATTTGTTACAATGCATATATCGGATAGAAAGTTTTTTTAAGTCAAATGTACTGCACAGCTCTTATAAATACAGTTTAAGAAAAATTTATTTACAAAATATACCAAAAATAATTATATTTATTATAAATATGAAGAAAAGAATTACAGCTGTAAAGTAAATAATATTTTACAAAATTAAATTAAACATTAATGAATTAATATTTTCTTTGTATAAAATTTATTTTATCATATAATTTTTGGCATGTTAGATTGTTTGCAACTTCTAATACTTCGTTCATTTAAACTGTGATTTATGTTTTGTCATTTTAAACCTTATGAAATAATATTATTAAAAAATGTATTTATATTAAATAATGCTACAATATAACATTTATTATTTAGAAATTAATCTTTATTTAGAAATATTTAGAAAAAGGACATTTTTATAATTCAAAATAAAATTGTTGCGTTCTATTCTGTAATTATACAGTATACATACTAATAATAACTATTTTCGTTTAAAGACAATATAATTACAGTATTTCACTTACAAACCATAAATTTACTTCATATGATTTACTTTATACTTGTTTAACAATTAAAATGGAAATGAGTTTAGTTAATTCAAATGATTGACCATCGTTTCTGATCACAAAATTATAGGAACTTGACTTTTTAAATCAGAATCTTATATTTCACAAAGTACGTTTAACTTTCGTTACAAAACATCTTTAATATCAATATAAATGGCTTGATTCTTTGAACTAAACTCGGATGCTCTTTAAGAAGTTTTTAATGAGAAACGATCCTTCTAAATGACAAAAGATAGAAATTCTTGCTTTTTTATTGTTGAAACGGGCAAACATTTCGAATGATAAAATTGAATTTGCCATATTCGAGGTCCTCTTCGGTCGGGGAAAATTTTCAGGCAGACGAAGAGACTGCTTGAAAATTAGATTTCAACTTCGGGCGTACTGTTCGGAGTATCTTTATGGAAGAGGTAACGCGGACAAACGCCCCTTTACGTCATCTCGGCTGGTATCAGATATTCTTACATCGTCTTTGAAACAGAACGATAATGAATAGCTTAGAATCGGGATGCGAGGTGCCTGGTTTCTACAGTTCGACAAACAATACGGCTCATTGTCATTTATTCGTATTCAGCTTCGTTTTTAATTGAATGAACGATTTTCATCATTAATTAAATCAAAGAAAAACAACAGTATTTATTTCACAAATAAATAAGGGATGCTATGATGATACAAGCTTTTAAGAATAATGTTATATACATCTTTTAAATTTACATAATTGAAATGAAAAAAAAATGTAATTTATATATCATTAATAATATTATTAAAAATGGTGAATAAATTATAAATAAAACAATTGTACACTTTGTCAGATAAAAATTTAATAAATGTTTTTACTTTTCTGGTATAATAAAACCATCGATTGATTTCTTTTTTTTATTATTTTTAATAAATATATTCAATATTTCATTATATATTTAATGTTTTTTCTTAACTTATTTCATAAATAATATACACCAATATTTTGGAACTTTTAATATTCAGGTTAAGGTACTGTGTGAAATATTTGATAATGACAAGCGCTGCCACCTGGTGTACAAATATTGAAAAACTTGTTTCCTCAACAATAGTCACTCTTTTGGGTTATACATTTGCAGTTTCGTTATTGTCCGTGACTCTATGCAAAGTCCAATTCGATTCAAAAGTGCACAATCGTGGAGAACCCCTCGATTGCTAAAAAACAATTGTCAAGCGGTTACTAAATGTATTAATCTCGTCTCGAGTTCATCCCCGCTTAGATGAAGTATGTGGCGCGCTTCAATTAACTTTTCACGACTGGGTAACGTGCGTGAGAGCGGGCACTTCGTCTTCGTGAGGGATTGAAAGGCTCGAACAGTGTTTCTCACTGCGTTGTTCACTTGACTGCCGGCTGGCGCAGATCAAGAAAGGGTGCACTCAACAAGAAAATGTACGCGGCGCATTTACTCGTCAGTTACGTGTTAATTGATCGTGTTATACATATTATCAAAATCATTGATAAAAAATAATATAAATAATTGGCCATTAGCGTGTGTGCGTTAAGCAACGTTTGTTAATTCTGAACTATTGATAATGACAATTAAAAACATGTTATAAATGCAAATTTTTTGATTATTTGTCAACAAATGTAAATTATGTTTGCAATAAATTATAGGATAACAATTTTACATTTGTTTGTGTATTTAAACCTGATGTAACAAATGAGTTAATATTTTATTTTATTATATATTTATAATTATTGTAATTTTTATTATAAAATTATAATTATTATAATAAATAATATTATAATTATTTTATTTATTATTTATTTAAGAATTATTATTTAAGAATAATACAGTCAGAGAAATTGGTTACAAATTTGCAGGTATATGTTAATTGAACATTATGACTGACGAATGATTAGTTTTAACATGTTTAGCGTTACATAAGAAACTTAAAATATTGTACAGAAGATATAATCATATAATGCAGATGTTCATTTGTCAGTCATAATGTTTAACACGGGCTAATTTTTATTTTAATAATTATTAAAAATACAGACGAGGTTGAAAGCTATTCTATATTTGATGATAATCTTAATTAAGACTGGAGTGATATTATCAAAGAATTTCATTATGTTTTTAAAAAGTACAAAAATTATTATGAATTTATTTGTATTGCAACTTTCTCAAGTAGGAATTATTAGGATGTATAAACTTTATAAGTCGTTTCGAACTTTTAAAGTTCTTTTTAAAACGTTATAACTTGTTTTTCGTTTTAAATAAATATATAAATTTCTGATCAATGATCAATTCTTAAAAATGTCGATTTTTTTAAATTTGTCAATAATTCTTTGATGTTCATTTATAAACCTTGTAAATTCAATAGTTAAAGTAATAACTTTTCATACTTTTGTTGATAATGTTATTACCATTGATCATTTTTCATGGTCAAAATTTAAACAAATTAATCACAGGAGTAATGAATACAGAGATAATATTATTGATATACATATATATTTTCTGTTTAATTGTTAGACCTTCGATTTACCTTACTAAATCGAAACCAATTATTGTTCATTAATTTTGTTTTTTAAATTTAAATTACTTTTTCATAGATTCTGATTTGTTATCGATTATTAATCATTGATAATTTCTCATCAAACACTTGATTCCTACTGTAAAAGTGGTCTCGTTTCGCATCATTGACTCTCCATTAACCCCCTTGATATTTAACCTTGTAATTACTTGTACGTCACCCTGGTTATAATCTAACAAGTACACCAACACATATATAACGCTGATATGGCGTGTACATGACTTATATGACGCATAACGGTGTACTTGTATTTTATACACACATATAGACGAAGCCTCTAGATCCCGTTGGGGTTTCCACAGACTCTGATTTTCTGATTAGCAGTGGGTCGACTGGCTGCGGTTAACCGTTGTTACGTTGTGCCCGATTGGTATGCATGGGCTGGGATTCGAGCAGTGCGCTCCCAACCCCGAACACCTCCCCACCTTTCGGCTGGTGTCGAGATAGGACGGGAAAAGCGATAAAAGGAGCGAATATCTCGAGAAAAGAGATCGAATTTCTAGGCGTGCTCACTGCTCCAAGGGATTTCTGAGCGTCGTCCTTCTTTGAACAATTCTACTTTGCGTCCAGGAAATTGTCACATGCAATTTTTATCTGATTTTGTAATTTTTATTTTTATTTGTTTTTAAGAAATTTATTATGGCAAGCAGTTCTTTGAGTAATTTATAATTGACATAAAAGAAAAAAAAGAGAAGTATTTTCTAAAAAAAAAAAATAGTAATAATAATCAAAAGTAAGTACTTTTATTATTTATAAAATAGTATACGCGAGAAGAAAATATTTAAAATCATAAATTTGACTTTACATGATTTAATAGCGTTAAAATAAATTAAGCAACATTTTGCTTTTTTGACTTTGGGGGTAAAATAAATTGAAATGATTGTATTGAAATTATAAAAACAAACTGAAATGTAAGTGATTCTTATGGAAAGATTCTTCAGTTAAACAGTTGATACTGTTAATGTGGTTTATATCTTCATTTACTTTGATAAGTACTATATACTCATATTGAAAATTTAAATCATCAATGTATTAAAACGTAAAGTAATCAATAACTCACTGTCTCATTTTTAGTGATTTTGTAACAATTTTCAAAAATGTTGCATTAATTTTATTAACAAACATTTCATTATATATATTTATATATATATATATTATTATAATTATTATTAGATTCACATTTTATTTAGATTTCATTTAAAACATTAAAATATTGATGTCCTTACTCAATCGTAGGTAAGTAATTAATGCGCTGTTTTTGTTCCGATGAAGTTATGCGTAATTATAATAGTAAATGTTAGGAATCGCGCTTGTTTGTTAGTGCAGCGATGTTACTTGAAAAATCATTGTAAATGTTAATCAACGTTTGTACATTACGTACCTATATATAACGTTAAAATGAACAAAGAGCTATTCAAAAAAAGTATTTGACTTTTTTTTCTAACAGTTGATTACAATTTAACACTATGCGAATTGAAGGACCCTTTGCCGTAAAGTCATACATATATACAACCGAGATTCGTAATGACCCCATAGTTTTGTTTGAATATATATGCATAGGGGTTACCATTTCCCATGGATAATGGCACTTTGATTACTCCGTAACGTCGGGCGTCCTGTCAAATGGCAAACCAAACCGCATAGACCAACCAAAGTATATTGATTATACATGCGCGTCGTATATTAACAATTATTTTTGGATCATTACATGTAACTTTATGATTACGATGATTTAATGTTCACATTTTTATTCTGTTTAATAAAAACGCAATCAAACTGTTTCATTACTCGCAATTACAACAATAGACACACTCATGCAGAAAGAAAAAAGACGTAATTAATCGAATCCAAGCAGATATTAAATATTAATTTTTTTTTTAATTTCAATTAAATTGTTTTTAAAATTACACCATTCGGATATAACAGAAACAAATGCGAAATGTCCAATTAAAAGTATAAACAAGAAAAATGATTTTATAATAGAGGAATATTATTTCCTGACAAGTTAATTAACGCGCGCGCGCAATCCTCAGTGCAAACGTCTATTTATAAAATTATAATTGCAAAAACAAGAAGAAAAAAAAACAATAAAAAAACCGCGCGTTTTTAATTTTGGAATTAATTTCCGTTGACTCCCCATCGAAAGAACAAAGTGAAACGCGCAATAGACCACTGGAACACCGTATAC
>JABFQC010004051.1:0-13166 GCA_022817085.1 Psilanteris sp. ZL-2020 | reverse complement strand
CAGTGGTGACGAATCGGGGGCTTTGGTTGGCCGAGAGGACAACCTGTCAAAGTTTAGGACGCTCAACTAAGCGCGCCGCAAGACTAATGGTTGGCCAAGGAGGCATGTGCACTAAGTAACGGCTAATTGACCACCTCTACCGCTCGAGAGAAGAGCACGTTCTTTCTCGTGTCCGTCTCGTGCCAGTTTCGTTCGTTCCATTGCCCTGTGCGAGCATGTCTCTCGCTCGTGCGAAGCAGGATAAAGAAGCCGCCGAGTTCGTGTACCGTTTGTGTTGTTTCGTTATGGACGCTTTACAATAACTCGACGCCCGAAATTCGGATCCATAATATCGGTGAGTCCACATTTCCGTGTCTATTATTATTAACCACTTACCGCGGCTTTTGAGACGGTCGCAGACCGCAACAGTTTCGTCGTGCCTCGGCTGCAACTCAACGTAACGAGTAACAACAACAACAAAAAAGCAATGGCAATCGCAATAACGTGGACAAGAACAGTTTCAGAAATGAAAGGTATTAGAAAAGCAACCACAAAATCGAAAACGGTAACAGAAGTAGTGATTAGGGAATAGGAGTGAATGCGGTGGTGATGGCCAAAGCAAGGACAACAACAACAACACGTAGAACAACGACAAAAGTAACGACAACAAAAAGAATATTGTGAGTGACGGAAACAACAACAGGAACGAGGGTGAATAGGAACGAAAGCAAACAAAATGACAACATCGTGGCTAAAAAGTGTCTTAGATTTCACGATTTTAAGACACAAACTGAATTATTTAAGTCATTGTCTTAATAGAAAATATTGGGCATTAGATTAAGAAACAGGCGTCTTAAGTTAAGGTAACTAAGTCGCTTTGTGTCTGAAATAAGACACGTATAATGTATGTTTTTTAACAGTGACAAGATCGACAATAATACGATTAATGAGAACTATTAATCTAACAACAAAATGATAAACAACAATAAAAGTGTTGACAATGAAAATAAAAGTGTTAATGATAATAAGAATCATAAGAAACAGTAGGAAAGCAACAGTAAAAGCAAAAATAAGAAAAGTAATAATACAAGGACGAGTGAAAACAATAACTATAACTGTAGCAAGTACAAAATCAAAGCAAACTACAAACAAAACAACAAAAGTTGCGGTATAAATACAATAGACGGCAAAAACAAATAATAAAAACACAAATTACAATAACAATGACAAAATAAAATCGAGCCGAAAACAAAAACAACAACGAGGACAACAAAAACGACCAAAATAATAACAACAACAATAACAATAACGCTTTCGTGCGACCTGAGTTAAGAAAACGGTCGGACAGACGGGATATCAAATGTTACGACATTAAAACAGCACGAGGCAATAAATTATCGTCGATTTGATTGAGTTCTGCTTGAGATTAAAACAGGCTTTTGTTGTGTCGCGGGATGTTCACCTTGCGGTCAAGTTACGAAACGGCTGCACCGAACACACGACGGTCCGAGAAGCCGGTACAATGTAACGGATTGGCGCGGCGAGCGATCGCGACGCCGCAGTCGCGTGCTTAGTACGCGCGCCATCGTTTCGGGTGAAAGCAAATTAGCCGCGTTTGTTCGGTGCAGCGCGATTTGCATAAACTTTTAGTTTCTTTTCGCGCGCGGCGCCCGCAGGAAATGAGACCGCTGTGGTATCAAGCGGATTCGATCGAGCGGTGGGGGGCGTCGGTGATATAAATAAATCGGTGATCGGTTACCTCGTGTGATTGCCGATCGGTTCGATTTGTCGGTGCAAATTACGTAAATGAATTCGGTGAGAAATCGGATCGTAAGAAATGTCGAGACCAATGACGATCGGTACCGAAATCGGTAAAACCGATTTTCGTTTCGATCGCGTTCGCCGTTTTTCACGTCCGTAATCAATGCGGATTCGTTTAGAACGCGAGTTTGCAAACGGTATTTACACTCCCGAGAAAATGATTAAGAAATCGGTTCGGTGCTTGTCGCGGGTTCAACAAAAAGTAATTAATTTTATGCGTACACGGTTTATCGACGCGACGAGTTAAATGCAAATCCGACCGGACGATTGCGATATTCATGAAAATCCGTACGCATAATTCGTTGTTTGTATTCGTGTCGGCGCCGACGTTTAAATCTGTTTTGTTGTTTTGTTTTTACTACGATCGGCGACGGTCGAACCTCAAAACGTGCTCGGAATCGACCACGCGTGATTTCGCGAAACCATTTCACGTTAATAAACACAATTGAACGTGGTCATTATTCAAATTGTTTTCTATTGCACTTGCATTATATAAGTATATAAACGTCCAGTAATTTATACGCCAGGGAGTGTGTGTGTTATTGTAAAATGATATGTTAGCGGCGGTTAACGTATCAAGATATATGTATTTAGGAGACGCGGACGAAAATTAAACGCGCTCGTAAACGTTACGAATTTGAAGCATTTCATGACTCGCGTTTTCAAAAACGTTTTCGCGTTTGTGCGCAAATTTATCGCGCGTCGCGAAATGAGCGCATAAAAGCGACACTATTTATGGCCGTTTGATGCCACATGAAAATCAATTACACGCAATTATTCCGATTTATTATTTTTATCTCGACTCGCAACCGATTCACTAAACCGGCATTTACCAATCACGCGTAATTGCTCCGATCGACGGATAAAACTGTATTATTAAATTAGATTCTAATCGTCCTTTGTACATTAGCAATATATCTATATCTACATAAATAAATATATACATATATACATAATGTCGAACGATGAATCACGTAATCGTCGTCTAAAAACAAAACTTTTTTGTGTTTTAAATTACAATTAAATTAATTGACAATTAAAGTAACCTCGAACAACAAATCCGGTTGCGTCCGGTCGAAGCGCGCCAGCGTTGGCATTCCGAAAGCGTGCGAGTTCAAGGGTCAAACGGTCTTGTTTACTTTACGAATCGGGTCTCCGACGAAACGAGTGGCGTTCGGAATATTTCGAACGCGAAAAGAAAAAAAACTTTCGTAAACATTTTTTCTTTTTTTTTTTTTATTTTTTCGTGTCAACAAACGCGCTTATAAAAGACGCCGCGACCCGTTCGCGTCCTTCAATGAATCCTCGCGACCGGACCGCGGTGCTGCCTCGCGCTTTGAGACGCAATTTTCGGTTGAATTCATTTCGGTTTGGAAACGTTGCAGGTCGCCGCGCATAGGTGGACCGCTATCGCAGTCGCTCGCCATGATTCCGCCTACGATGCACGGCCACGAGTTCAATCAGCCGTTGTCGAGGGTGGTGATGGTCCGCAAAACCGACCAAAGGACCTTCAGCAAGGGCCGCAAGGGTGGAGAGCCGCTCCTGGAGACGGTCACCAAAGAGACCGTCGAGCTTTTCAATGGCGGCCGCGCCGAACGCAAGTACACCTCGGAGACGAGGAATCTCGTCACGCCGAAATCGAACAGGTAAATATCGAATCGATATCGACGACCGACAGGAACGTGTCTCGGTAGATGAGCTCCGATGACGAGATTATTTTTTTTTAGTTTTTTTTTTAGATTGGTACCACTGCACGCTGATGACGATTCTAATTTCTGAGTAGCGTTGTTTTTTATAGAGAAATGGTTGTATTGTTTGTTTGGAAACCGTGTTCTTCGATGTTTACACTTTTTATCGGGGGTTGTTTGTTTACGTTTTGCTTTGCTTTTTGTGACGCGTTCTTTCGGGTTCGAATTGTTAGTCGTCGCGTGATGAAATGAACGGAGGGACTTAATTCAGTGAAATTACGATGTAAATGATAAGAAAATTGTTGGAATGGGTTATTTATTTTTTGTTTATTTTTTTTGACAAATTATTGCATATTTATTATAAATGTGTAATGTAATTTTTTCGAGTTATTATTATCAAATTATCATGAATTTATTCGAACAGTTTTTTACTGTAACATTATTATTATTCTTGTTTATATCGCAATTCGTTGAAAATTATTTATCTCCGCGTAAACAAGAAAAAAGAACTGTCCTATGCGGGCGACCAAAGGCGTTAAATAACTTTCCTGTTTCTTTTCTTAATAATTTTGCGGTTTACAGTGTAGAAATTTCCCTGCGATCGTATTTTCGTTTGACAATTGTCGTCTTTGATTTTGTTTATTTATTTCCCGGTTGTTGGTTTATTTTTCGTTCAAACGTTACCGCGAAACAATAATTTATAACATGAAAACAAACAATCTCTGGAAGAGTATTACGGATTTGTTGTTGAAGTTTCATAATAATCGGAAGCAAATGTTTTCCAGTGCAGTGTGTTTTGGTTCGTAAGAAAGACAAGGACGCCAAACAAACATGTGCATGCGGGTACTATAAATCGCGGCGCGATAAGAAGTTGACTTAATTTTTTTACATTGCACGAGTTCGTCTGTTATTATTTTTACATTCTTTCGCAAAACTTTTATTTCTTGCAGAAGTAAAATCATAAAGGGTAATGAAATAGTCGCATTGTATACTCGTTTCTAAACAATTTATAGTTATTATGTTCCACAATATATACGAGATGAAATCAAACACACGTTTAGAAGTTTTTGTGAATTCGGTCGATTGCGACTTGCGCAAGATAATCCGAACGTGGATTAATTTTATAATTAATTTACTTCGAATGAAAATCATGTCTCTTAATTTATTAACGCTACTTTTGTCGGTGTGTTGTAATTAAAGTAAAAACAAATAATATTGCACGATGGAACAACTTGAGCAAGAAAAGTTAAATCAAGAAAAATATTACACTATCTCCTTTTATTCGTTTATTTACATTCGAATTATGATCAATATTTATGTATTGTTATCCGAAACGATTATTTCGATCTTTTTTTTTATCCTTTTCCTTAAATTACAATTACAAATATACATTATTATTATTATTTAATATCAATATTTCGAAAATACAATTCTTTGACTGTTCCCGTTTATCTCTCAATTCTGTTAACGTAGCAAAATACAATTTGTCCTTGAGTTTAAAAATAAACTCATTCGACAAATAATGTAAACAAAAACAAATTTCAATGATACAATTACAACACGATACTCTGCAAAAACAAACGCAATAGACGTGTCTCGTTTTCAGAATAAATTCTGCATTTAATAACCCAATTTCGGTTTCACTAAAGCGAGACAACTATACGTGTTAAACCGAGACACTTTGGTCGCGCTCGTTCTTGCAGTGTGAAATCGTTAAAACGACGACCGTCGAGTCGCAACGCGATCTCACGGATTGTAGTGTTCTCATAGTTTCCTAGTTTAGGTTTGGACTTGTTGAGATTATGAAATTTTATGTTCTACCCTTGTAGTATGCCCTCGCTCGTTGTAAGTGGAACAAAAAAGAAGATGGTCGGCTTTGTTGACCAATTGTCCGAAAGGTATTAATTAGGGTAGATTGGCTTATGATCATCATCAAGCTTGCCAATAGATCGCTGAACTATTTAATCGACGAAATTCAAATTCATTCAAATAATAATTATAATAGTAACTATAAAACTGAAATTTGGAAAATATAAAGCAAAACTAAACAGGACACCGAATGCGTTTTTTTCTTTGTTTATTCCGTAAGTAAACACGCGTGTTGTGTCCTTGTTTAATTCGTTCCGAATCCGGTTTTTAACGCGCAAATTCTATTTCTGTTTGTAAACAAACGTACATTCGGCTCCAGTGGTTAACAAGAAAACCTGGAATTTCGTGGATTAAGAAACGTTACCTTCTTTCTCTCTCTAGTTTGTATTCTTACTTGTATTCTAGAAACAAAAACAAACTCTCATACATACTTTTCAAATCGAAAACCCGCATTTCTTCCACTAAAAACATATAATTCTCCGAAACCATTTTTCCGAGTTTCTCATTTCCCACGCATTTCATCCTCTTTATAGTCTCATCTCTGTCCTTTTTGGTCCCCGTTTTCATATCGGAACACCGCGTCTGCGTTACCACGCAAACAATTTTCCCGTTTGTTACCGGGTCATTGCGGAACTTCCGCTTTAAGTTATGTACACGGGTGGTTGAAAATGCACGATTAATATAGGCGTGAAATTCACAGAAAAGATAAAGGGAAATGCGTGTTTCGGTCACGTGATTGCACCCGAACCAAGCACGGCTCGTAATAGAGGTTGAAAAGTATATGAAGAGCGTCGTCCATTCATTAACCGCGGTCGCAAAGCGAGCACGAAAATTTGCAGCTTTCTCTCGTCTTGACTCGGGGCATGCCACTGACACCGTCGGTCGAATACCGAACGGCCGCGATCGCATGCGCGTGTATCTCATACTCTCATAACCGTTGTCGTAAAAACGTCACGATCGTAAAACGAATCAATTTGGTCCGCGTTGTTTCGCGGCGCATTGCGCAACCGCGTTGCCTTTCCACCCGCGAATCCGAGCTGCGCGGATTATTCGCTGCGATAATAATTAGAGTATGACTGAGGATGATAATTAGAAACTCGGCAACTGCACGGAGTTAAAATTAGAAAACCGCACCACGTGCGCGGTTGTACGATCACGCGTAATGTACACCGAGGAAGGTTATTTATTGATGACGGTGTGGTCGCAGGCTTGTGGCAAAAACTCGGCCATAATCGGCGGTCCGAATTAGGACCGGCGTTATCAAATTTTGTATCAGTGTCTTTGTCTTGCTTTCAGCATTTCCAAGCAAAACTAGTGCGGTACACGGAATGTAATGAATTAGTTACGGCGATTTTAGTAATATTATTAACCTACTACGGATAGATCGAAAAAGATGTCTTATTTTAAGACGCTTTTTTATAGAAGATGGTTTTAAAGTATCTTAGTATGAGACACATTTTTATGAGAATGTATGTTTTTTTAAATGTTTATAAAAAATGAAGATTATAAAATTATATTATTTAATTTTTTTATGTTTGGTTGTTTATAATTTGTTTATTGTTACTTTCTTTTATTTTATTATATTATTATATTATTATAAATATAAAATGTCATAGAATTATCAAATCAGTTTATTTAATGAACTAGTATACAGGTTTAAGATTTATATTTATTGTAACAGTATATTATAGTACATATTATAAACTATATATATAGTATAGTTAAATCAATTATGTAACATTTGAGAGTGTGCAACGCCATCTGTATATTTCTTTTCAATTATATTGAATGTAGTTATTTTTTACAATTTTGAAAAACTGTGTTCAATAAATATATTTCTTTAAGGTTTATTTATTCAAATTGTTATTAACATTTCTTCATTAATATACGAATATAAAATTAAAATGACCGAAATTTAAATGACATTCTTTTTTGTTGTATAACTTAATTTAATTAAGTTTTGGTTTGAATACAATAAAAAGTAAATTACAATTAATAAAATAATAGTATTTATAATTCAGAAAATACATTTTTATACAATAATTATGATACATTTCATTATTAAATTGGTAAATTAATAAATAAATTTAGTTTAATAAAATAACTGAATTGACTTAAATATAGGGATAAAAAGGGTCTTAGTTAAGACACTTTTTTTTACAGTGACTATCATCATTTTGAGCGAAATGTAAGCTTTGGAAATTACGTTAATAAACAAAAGCTTATTAACAATTGTTTAAAAATGTATTAAATTAAATGAACAATTGTAATAAATAAATCAAAACAAAATAATATGTTGTAAATAATACAAGCTTTGAGAAATTAAATATGTATAATGCGAAATATATCATAATTTTATTTAAAACAACAATTAACATACTAATAACCGAGATTATTCACAACAACTGTTTATAAAAAAAGTTTAAAGTATTATATATTGTATACGGAGAAAAATATAATGCAAATTTTACTATAAAATAAACTAAACTGATCCTGGATGAAGCGAACTTCCAATTTATCTCGAAAATTATGATAAAAATGTAGCATAAACAATAGAGAAAATACTATGTTTATGCCACTATTTTACTATAATTTATTACACGGAAAAAAACAATTTGGACATGGCAGCCAGACGGATATGGTTATTAATTCCTATTAAAAAGAAACATAAGTTATGGTTGCATCAGCTAAACAGAATTTAGATTAATAATTCAAATATAGCTGCATTCAAAATCAAAATATTGTTCGAGATAATAAATGTATCAGTGGATATAATCTAAGTGATATATGTAATTAATATCTTAAAGTAAAAATCTATTAAGTAAGACTCTTGGGTCTTAAAATGAAACATCCCTAGTCTTATTTAAGGCTTGATATCTTAAATTAAGATTCATATTTTAATATTAAGTCAATGAAATTTTAGAATAGAAATCATAATGTCTGAATTAAGACTTGCGTCTTAAATTAAGACACCCCATGTCTTTATTTAAGACCCCGATGTCTTAAATTAAGATTCTTATTTTAATATAAAGTCAATGAAATTTTAGAATAGAAATCATGATGTCTTAATTAAGACATTTGAGTCTTAAAGTAAGACGATTAAATGTAAAGAATTATTTAATAACGTTTAAATTAAATAATATGATGAGTAACCTATAAAACGCATTGTCGTGATTCTAATATCTATATTTGATAATGTGTAATTGTTTTGTATGCTTGAAACGGTTATTTATATAGTTAATTCAACTAAATGCCATTTATGAATTATATAGAAAGTCTCAGATAGATTTGTTTGGCTACTCTGAATATATGGTTTAGTTGTTCTTATACCGACCCGACAATATTACTAATTCAACTAATTTCCACTAGTGTATATTAGAAAAATTTTTCCGTGTAGACACATTTGAAGTTTGTTCCGTTCAAGGTCAGTTTCGTTTATTTTATATCGTTATAATAAAATCTCAATTATATTTTTCTCCGTGTATATAATACCACTTTCGGTGTACTTTAAATAATCGATTACCATTCTTCTACAAACGAAGTATAAAGAACAAACACCGCTCTTCAAAATACACACTTTTCACAATACAAATTAGTTAAATTAGTCAGTTGAACGGTCCCTTTTATGACGCTTATTGGTACCACTAAATGGTCCCACAACGACGGTCCCAAAATCCCAAAGTACCAACGTCCTTTCGACCATTCATCCGCCATTTCATATTTGACACCCCCCCTCCCCCTCCCAACTCAATAGCCGTACTTATTATTACCAGCATCGGATCTCCGGCGATCCGTACTATTACGTGGAATAGAAGACAAAGTTGAGCGTAATTTCAGTGTCGTGGGTTCGAAATTGTACGCAATTATTGCGCGATTAATTTCGCTCGTAAGGTTTTCCGTAAATAAGATTGCACGTTCGGAGCGATGATAATAAGCGGCTGAACGGCGACGGTCAAAACGTGCACCGTGCGTGAAAAGAAGGAGAAAAAAAGCGGGAAATCAATCGGGTGGGAAAGAGAAAGGGAGAGATAAAAGAGGATGCAACCGAACCCTTCTTCTTCCGATTCGATCGCGTACATATCTGATTCGGACATATAACGTTTCGAACGAGCGACCGCGACGGTTGCGCGTGGACGCGAAAACGAGACCAAAAGCAGTCGAGCGTGTTGCCGTCCGAGTGCAACGCAATTGATTCTGCGGTCGCAAGAAACCGGCGCGTTTTTCCGTCACTCCGGGGCGGATTCGACGAACAGGAATCGACGCGCGGGGGATAATTCGTGGCGCGCCGCTGATGGCTTTCCGCGCGACGAAGCGATGACTCGCAGGAAAAGGGCCATTTCCAGAGGAAACACGCTACTTTTCGATCACAAAATTTTCACCGTCATTGCGCTTAATGAACGAGCGCAATGGCGATTCAATTGGGCGAGCGTGGCGTGAGCGGAGAAACGGGATAATGGTGTTTGAATGTATAATCGCTGTAGCGAGTGAAACGTAAAATCGGGGGATACGCGCGGGAGATGTGAAACAAAAGTTACCGCGCGGTATTGTGACATTGATTTTGGCTCGATGAGCGTTTGGTAGCTGTTTCTTTAATGGCCTTTCAAAGGTTTGAACGTGTCTAAACGGATGAATTGTTTGAGTGATTCTTCGGTTTAATTAATTTTTTATGGGAGATGGTTTTTTTCGGGGAGAATCGCTGTACCGTGGATAAGGTGTTTTATGGTACTATTTTTTTATTTCATTTTTTAAGATTTAAGTTTTGAATATTGTTTTTTTTTCTTTTTTTTTTTTTTTAAATTTGAAAAAGTTTTACTGTACTTTTGTTTGGGATTCTTTAAATGTAATTTTTTATTATTAATATTGCACTCAGAGAAAAAATAATATGTTTAGTAAATTTTTATAATCGAGGTTTGTAATCGAGTTATGAGGGCCCTGAATTAAACATTTAGTTTATTGAAATGATAAATTCAGTTGTTTTGACGAAAAATGACAGTCAACTATGACATTTGCGACTAACGAAGTCGATTTTACTGAATTTTTTAGTTGTTTCGACTAAAAATATCCGTTACGGGCGTTTCAATTGAAAATTTTAGTTATTTCAATTAAAAGTGAATTTAAAAATGATGATATTGGTCAGATTGCATTTTTTCAGTCAACCGAATTGAATTTTTTTTTAAATAATTATTCGTTGAAATATGTTAAAGCAACGTGTATTGCAATAAAAGCCAGAAAATTTTTTTACTATAATAACTAACGAATAAAATAAATGACATAAAAATTCTTTTTTAAATTATGATTTATTTTATTAATGTCGATTTTAATAAAAACTCAAAACTGAATATAAATACTATCCTTTTTTTTTTGTAAAGCTTTTCCATCAAAAATACACGGAGAAAAATGTTATATTAAAAATAACTATACACCGAGAGAAATAAATGACGAAAAATTACTATTTATTTCTTTAATTTGGAATCATAAGTGAAAAAGAATAATTACTGTTTTTAAAAGGAAAAAGCAAGTTTTTTACATAGAAAAATTCTACTTTATCATAATATATTACTTTTAAAAATAGTAAATATTATGATTTTTCTCTTACACTCAGAAAATAAATATTTAACAATTTACTATATAATATATCAAAAGTACGTAAAAACACAAAAAAAAATTACTACATTATATATTAAAATTTTCTACATAAACTTGAATATATTATTATGTGCATTGCCACTTTTACTACATTATATAGTAATTTTTCTTGTATTTTCACCTATCGTCCAGTTTCGATATATTACGTAGTAAATTATTAAACATTTTTTATCTCAGTGTATGATTCCAAATTAAGGAAATAAATAGTAATTTTTTGTCATCTGTTTTTCTCAGTGTACATTATAGAATTATATCATGGTACATTATTTGGAACCAAATATTTCTACAATTAGTATTCTTCTATACAATACAATATTATCTAGACAAATCAGCTATATTTTATAAGAAAAATTTCTATAAAGTATAGTAATTTCCATAATACTACTATAAATAATACTATAAAGCTACAAGTATGGTATTTATAATGTAACTTTTTTTTACGTGTACCGTTATCCTTCAAGATAATAAATTTATTTAAATTGCTCATAATAATTATAATAAACAACTAGTCCGCCATTGACACGTACTGTTTGTCAACGACAATCAATGACAATGAATGATAGTGTGTGCATTTTAAACAATTTTTTTTCGTTCGCATTTTCATATCCGAAACTCAAATCCTGACTTCAACTGGTCCTTCGACATCGAAATTTCACTCTTAACAAATCGCCATATTGTTTCTTTTGCTAAAATATTTTTGTTTGCTTCATTATACCAATTCAATTTACAAAACCGAAACATCACTTAGTTTGTCGTTGCGACTTGTTTTTAGGTCTAGAGCAGAATCAGTGAGATCAAAATCACCATTAATAGCATCTCCTGCGTCTCCAGGACCATTGTCAAATTCATTGCATGGGAGTTTTCATGGCAGCCTTGGCAGCGACGGGATGTCTTGCAGCAGCGCCAGGTCTTCGTCCGCCTCGCCTGATTCAGCCAAATACCCTTCTTTACAGGTATTCATCGACGACATTTCAAATTTGCATTGCCACAATCACCTCGACGACTCCGAGCAATCCATTCACCTCGCTTGACTACCTACAGATCATACGTTCCGTTAGAAAATGCATGCCATTGGTAGTTTCAAAACAAAAATATAAACAAACAATGTTTAGATACTGGCGTACAAGGTCAACCGACTCAATGAGGTACCAACCTTAGAGCCAAAAAAGAAAACAACAACATAAACAAGCAACGTTTGTTGTTTACATTTCCATGGCGTGTGTCATTGCGCGGTGTTTACAATAACAAACGACTGCGCCACCTCCGGCGACGAGAAATCGGTTGCTTTTCGATCGGCAAAAGTCGAACAGATTTGTACCGGCAATTCTGCGATCGGCATTATTTTCAACCGAGCGATGCGTTTTCCGTTTGAAAACGCGGTTTCCAGTCTCGGCGAGTGGTATCGTGAAAATAGGCACTCGCGGCGAATGAGAACGCGACGACACGCGAGTGCATGAAACCAGGTGGAAAAAAAATGACGAAGGAAAATTGCGAGGGATTTGAATTGTGATTCGACGAGCGTGAAATAATGGAACGCGATAAATGACGCGAGCGGGGAAATTTCGCGAGTCCGAGTCGAGTCCCGCGGGTACATCGTTCGTGTGTGTATATATGCAAAATATATGTAAACGTGTATATGGGACCATATCAAGACCTGCACGGAGAAAACTACTTGCATTGTATTAACGCCAAATATACCGTAAATATTTTGTGATTATTGTTACACTATTCAAAATGAACATAACAGAAATAGCATGTAATCTTAACATTAGGTTTAATATTATTTACATGATATTTAGTGTAGTTGATCAAACGTAATTTTAATAATCATTATGTAATTGAGTAAAATAGAAGTTATAACGTTACAGACATGACGAATTCGGATTGGATGGTGTTCATTTTGGTCAACGGTAAATTATATTAACGTATATTTTAATGGAATGACAAAGATATAACCTAACAAATTTTGAATACATTTTCCGTTTAATACGTAAATATGAAATAAATATTTGTATAAATAAATATTGTATTTTGTTATAAACATAATAATATTGTTTCACTGACAAAGCTTATTAGTGAGGAACTGCTATTACCATTCTTCTATATTATAAAAAAAAATAATTAACGTCAGTTCTGATTAAATAATGTTGCCTGATATACAAC
>JABFQC010004050.1:0-13169 GCA_022817085.1 Psilanteris sp. ZL-2020 | reverse complement strand
CTGACAATAAGTATACCTGTTCATGTGCAAACATTGAACGATTTTGGAAGATTTTAATTTTTTGGCCAAAATTGTCATTTTTTATGAATTTGGATTTTTTCAAAAAATGGTCAAAAATTTATTTTTCCTGGTTATCTGGATGGATTATAATGACTAAACAGGTATTTTTAATTGATTTAAATAATTTATCTCCAAATGCACGTAATAGAAATATCCATTTTATGAAAACTTGTATATTTTCAATTGAGCCATTTTTTACTTTAAATCACGTTAAACTAACTATTTCGGGTATTTTCATACTTACAATAAGTATACCTGTTCATGTGCAAAAATTGAACGATTTCGGAAGATTTTAATTTTTTGGCCACAATTGCCATTTTTTTAAGGTTTACCCCTTTGGATTTTATCAAAAAATGGCCAAAAATTAATTTTTCGCAATCGTTCTCTTATGACAACCCCTATTTACCTAGATGGATTATAATGACTAAACACGTATTTTTAATTGATTTAAATAATTTATCTTAAATGCACGTAGAAACATCCATTTCATGAAAAAATTGTAAATTTTCAATTGAGCCATTTTTGACTTTAAATCACTTTAAATTAACTATTTCGGATATTTTCATACTGACAATAAGTATACCTGTTCATGTGCAAACATTGAACGATTTTGGAAGATTTTAATTTTTTGGCCAAAATTGTCATTTTTTATGAATTTGGATTTTTTCAAAAAATGGTCAAAAATTTATTTTTCGCTATCCATCTCAAATGACTTTGTATCGATACTGGTGGCAAAAACTTTAAATTTTACAACTTGCTTTCTTTTTACATACATTGCTTGCATAATGTTTGCTTATATGGTTTCTCGATATAAAGGTAGTATGATGTAAATTTTGTAACTCCCTATACACTGTTGAAAAATTTATTTTTTTATATTAAATTTTTATTAACAATGTTGTACTTTTAATCAACTCTATTAGATGTTTCGGACATTGGTAATGAATGTATATTTGATATTTGTTGATGTTATCTCAGTTTAAAGTAGTTTCAAGTTCAAAGTTTCAAGTATTAAACACATTAAATAGAACGGCTTCGATAACTCCATTCTATGAAAATGCTACCTTTTGAATCTTGTACATGGTGGAAGCAGCAATATCAAAAAGCAGCTTTTTTTTAAATATTGTTTCTTATATAATAATAGTTCTTACAATATGTAAAAGGAAAATGTATTATATATTAAGTTCATAATAAATATTTATAGTTACAAACAAATATAATTACCAATACAATAAATGAGTCAAATCTGAAATAGTTTTTTTTTCCATTTTCCATTTTTTTTTATTTGGGTTACCTGTCAACCATACCTTGTAACAATGTTAGTCAATTAGGTTGAAATAGTGCTATAGAACTTTCATTGAAACGTAGTTTCATTGCAAGCTTAAACCAATGTTGATTCGATATTATATTATAACGTTGAACCTATGTTCCCAACATGGTTTCAACTTATTTCCAGTTGTAAATTTCTACATAGGAAGTAAAGAGACGGTGGACTGCCTCCAAACTTAAATCTTCTCACGGATATGATTAGCTAGATCCTTGGAGCATCTATCTTATATTTTCAAGTTGTTACTGATATTAAAATTTTAGTACTATTTTATATATCGAACCTATTGAATAAAACATATATATGTTGAGTAATTATTCAATGTGCTCTTCTATTCCTCTTCTTTATCATCTCCAAAAATATGGATTTTTGATAGCATTTTATATGATCAACTACTTTAAAAAGTACTAGTATCCCTTTAATATTCCCGTTAATAATTACAGTTGTTAAAATTAGGTGGTTCCCTGGATTTGTAACTTCTAAATAAATTATGTCTTAATAAAAAATCCAATTTAGGGATTTAACCTACAATTATCCTTACCTTTCCATCAATTTCCATCAATCTATATAGATATTTCTTTTATTCTACTTTTCAAAGAAGGATTAAATATTATCAACTTCAAAACTAGGATTTCAGAATTTCTTTCAATCTTTCTCAGTTTATCCCTAAAATTAATCCGTACGTAAATTTCTAGACAGTTTAATGCGTGAATCATACATCAGTACTATGTAAGAATATAACAACGTAAAACTTTCGTTAGTGTTTTTTTATACGGTGGGGTAGCCACAAAACCGAGTCTAGGAATCGCTGCTTCCCTAGAGTATTATGCAGGTTTCAGTAAATAATAACAATAGCAATAAATTGCTACGTACGAGCGAACTTGACTCGAAACATTCAATACCGTGTTCTAGAATTCGTACGTTAATATAATGTTGATAGTTGGTATTAATTTATCTTTATTCATTTGTAGACTTACGATATACTGTTAAAGGTATAGGATACTGTTAAATATTAAGAAATGGCCAATAATTTGGAAAATGAGATACATATGTCTTATTTTTGACAAAAAAACTTTTTACAAGACGCGCATGTAACTTAATTAAATGTAGAAGTATCTCTTATTAAGACAATGTTTAAAATTATGTTTAAAATTAATTAATTTGTGTCCTAAATAAGGTACATGCTTTTTTTAATCGTGTACATATCCTGTAAATGGCACAACATTCCTTATTATATATATATTATATATAGTTGGTATTGTTTGTTAGTGGAGATTGTTTTCTCTTCACTGCTTGATGGTTGTCAAAGGATGCGAACAGCCTTGGGTCTACATTTAATTCCTCTTTCCGCATCAATAAAACCAGGTGACCAGGTATATAGGGAGCCCGTTTGTAAGGATCTTCAGTTAAGTTTGATATCCACAGTTGCCAGGCAAGCTCTCTTGTGGTTAAACCCCCCGAACCCATCTACGAATAGCTTTGACAAAGTCTTATATTCCCCATCCGGGTGTTCAAGAAGAATAAATATGCGCCGCGTGATTGAAAAGAAACCTATCTTTTGATGTTGAAGTGACATGTTTTTTGCATACTTATAATTAAAGCAAATCTGAATCAATAATTAGTAATAAAATTACGTAATTACAAAACCTTAATTCGTCAAGATAGTAAAGTCTTGATTAATTTTGTAATAAATGTTTTTTAACAAAAAAACGGTTCTTTTAATATGTATATAAACAAGTTTCAATATATTAATAAACAATATCTGAAGGTAATATAATTTTAATGTATACAGTAGTAATTAATTGTAATATATTGTAAAATAATATAATTCATTTCAAGGTTAAACTGTTAAGTAACGTGTGAAACTCGATCAAAACTTCAAAGAGGCTGTTGTCAGATTTTAATTAACGTATTATATTTCTTATAACCACCGAATTGAGTAATATACAATTTATTTAGGAACGTAAATTTCAATGTTTAGAAATTGAAATACGATGTTAGGAATTTCTACTACAATTAGAAATGTGGAACATACATATACACACACAGATATAAATATATATATATATATATATATATATATATAATGACAAGTGCATTTTACGAAGATGTCAAAAAGACAATGTATATATACATATATAAAAAAATATATAAATAATAAGAATTTATATTCTGACAATCTTTCAAATATTTGTATTATGTATTCTCATTGTACATTTTGTAACGACGATAATAAATAAATATTTGATAAATGCAATAATTAATGTCCTATTATTTTCTATAAATCCTTAATACCCAATTACACAAACGTGTTATGAGTTACATCATAAAAATATGTTCCTTGTTTGATAAATGGATACAATAAATCAAGTTAAAGATTTCCAGTTTAATATTACTATAACTTTTATTACAATAAATGTTACATAATAAATACTATTGTATAATTACCGTAACTATAAATATCTACAAAAATATTATCAAAATCATTAATATTCTAACCTACTATGTGATTATAATATCGATATGTAGTTCGTGACCGGATGCATTTCCTTATTATTTTTGTGTAAAATTATTTTAATTATTGTTGTCATATTTTATATTTAAGATATGAAATATCAAGGACATTGACTTTTATTAACAAAAATCAACACCCTTTTTCCAGTTTTTCAACGTTTCGGTTAAAAGGGATATAAAAATGAATGCTAAAACTCAAATATATATAGTTTATTTTAATTATTGGAACGTATTCTTATTCGAAGGACAAGGATTTTCTGAGAGGGCGTCTCTTGGCGAAGTTTCGTTTTATAACGTGAAACTCCTCTCGAAAGTCGTCGGAGAATCCAATCAAAGAAATCCACATCTTTATCGGGAGATCCTGATGGTGGGGAAACCATAGACGGGGAAAAGGTTTCCAAAAAACGCTCTATATTTAATACATACAAGTATAAAAATATTATATTATATACGGCTCGTTCATGAATTTGAAAATCGAAGCATAATTATTCCGTCTTATGATAATTGGCCAGACAGCGACAGCATTGTTTCAGTGCTAAGCGTAGGCATAACAAACGCTTGGATAATGACAAAATTCTTCCGCCGAAAAAGTAGCTTTGTGCGAATTTTCTTAGAAGGCGCGATTTTGTATGTGGGCATATTGCATACAGTAACACATATATATATTTACAGTAACCATATATACATTTCTGGTAGATAACTCGTTCGATTAAATTAATTCGATATAACTTTATTTCACATAACAATAAGTTCTATATACATTCAGTGTTATTTATATAAGTACAGTTTGATTGAAGATTGAACAATTTTAATTTAAAAATGTATATTTGATTACTATATTCACATTCTTAAATATCTGCATTTGAGTAAAAATATTATATAATTGCTGAAGTATTATGTACACTGAGAAAAATTAAACGTAGAAAATTGCTGTTTATAATACTAATTTGGAGACATTAAAGTAAGAACCTAAATATTACTGTTTTTCCTTGCAAAAATACAGTTTTTCATATCAAATTTTCCTTCTATTTTTTAGTATAATGCTATTATAAACAGTAATTTTTAGGATTTTGTTTTAATGTCGCCAAATTAGTGTTATAAATAGCAATTTTTTAAGTTTAATTTTTCTGAGTGTATTATTTCAAAATATCACACAATTGATATTTAATTAGTAATTTTTAATACTTTTTTACTTTCCGTGTATTTGAGTATATATAGTAGAATAGTATACAATGCTTTGGTTCATTAAAATTTAACTCATTGATCACATATTAGTTACAACCAGCGCAATTTAAAATATTTACACTGAAATACGATTATATAGTTCACTCAAACTTGCAAATATATAAAATCGACATAATTGTTTTAAATCACCGTTCCTTGACATTTCCGATACGAAATCGAAATTCGCATAGTTCAAAAGTTTAAACGCTGAATCCCCGAACAAACATCATCCCAATAATATAATAACACGAATCGACGTTCACCACCCACACACTCACGCAAGAACGTCGGCGCGCATAATCGCGCGAAGCCATAACTGCGTGATGCGCGAAACTCGAAAATTGCAAAATTTTCGAAACGCGGCGCTCCTCGAAACGACCGCGGGTGTGTGCGTTTTGTCGAAACGGGAACAAACACTGCGGGAGGGGGGCAATTTTGATTGGACAATCGATACGAGAGCCGTTTAGGGTGTAATGTCGCGACACGAGCGCCCCCACTGGCGGGTAAGCGCCGGTTTGGCCGCGCTGCGAGCAAGATTGGTCGGCATTTGCGGGGCGCGCAATCGTCTTATCGAATGGCGACCGGTCGGAGGGGGAAGGGGCGGCTGGTCCGCGGGAGCGAGCGACAACATTTTGCGCGTCTTCGAAACACCGCCGCGCGCGTTTATCGCGCTAAACCCGCTAAACGTAAGAAATCACGGTGGCACGCATGCGCGCGACACTCTTGGGAATTTCATAGCGAGCGGCCGTGTGCGTCTCGGCGCTCTGTTCAGTGAACCAGTGTTAAGCGCCGCGACGACGGGCAACACTAGGCGGAACGCATTCGACGTCGCGTCGTTGATACGTGCAGGGAAAGAAACAGACGAGGACGAGTAAACGAGAAAGTGACAAGAGAGCGAAACAAAGCCACGGAGACGCACCGACAGAGGGAGACGGAGCGAGGGAGTAAGCGAGAGAGAGAGTGAGAGAGAGACAGAGCGCGCGCGCGAGAACGAGAGAGAAGGAGAGACTAGGCGCGTCTGGCATAATGCGCAATGCTCCGGCTTGTTTATTTACATGACGAGGGGGGTCAGGAGGGGGCGGGCGAAAAGCGTCCGCGGTGCGTCGTGCGCCGTGTGTTGATCGATCGGCGTGTTTCGTCGCGGGAACAACTTTGAGCGGTGTATCGAGCGTTTGTTGACGTTGATGCTGAATGCGTTGACACGGTTGCGGAGCGGACGCCGTGAGAGCTGGTCCGCATCGTCGTGACTTCGGCAAATGTTACGCCCGGGCGCGTACAGGCGCGACCGCGTATTTGTGCTCCGCGCGCACGTGATAGCGTATCGCGTTTGAAACGGCCGAGGGTTGCTCGGTTAACCTTAACAAAGGGCACCCATCTCCTATCGTGCGTATTGCTGAGGAGGGCGTCTCGCTCGCGAATCAAACGCGATTTCCCGTGAGCCCGGTCTTGGTAAATATACATGTCTATGTGTCTGTGTTAATATTGTATATGTGTTTATTTACCGTTGATACGTCTGTATGCGTGTGCGCATTGGATGGCACAAGGTGTTACACACGACTGGGACCGACCAACATATATATATAACTATACATATATATGAACGTCTATGTGACCTTTATACCGTAATACGTCATGCCTATCGTTTACTCTGTCGTTATGCTTCTCAATGTATATGCTTCTTCTTATTTTGGATCGTTTCTAATTTCATTGTAATTATGTTTTGATGATTGTACAATAAAGATATGTTTCACTGTTTGATCGTTGTTGTCATTTGTTGATGTGCATCCCTCGATGTGTCGATGCTTGGTACAAACACGGCCACCTGGATATATCGAACCGGCGCACTCCCGCACCCTTTAAATGTCACCTAAAAGCCGCACCTGCGACGCGAGTCCGTGTTACGGAAACCAGCATTCCTTTGGGAATTCGGTTGCCGCGGGCTATTCGGCGTTATAACTCCGCGACGAATCCAGTCGCTTGTCGCTGAAATTTCACGATGGCTCCAATCGATGCTCCGCGAACCAACGAAGAAGAGCCGTTCGGTGTTTTTTGCGAATCAGCAGTCTATTGATTCCGAATTATCATCATACTTGTATTGGTCCTTTCGATGTTAACCGTCGGCACTGCCGTCGTATTTGTTCTGCTGGTGTTTTTGTTATTTTATATGTAAACTGTGTGTAACTGTAATTATTTCGATTCAATTCGTTTATCATTATTTCGGCTAATGTTCGATGTCGGGAGGTTCACGACTTCGTTAAATTTAGAGAAGGATCTTTGGGATGAATATAAGGAACGTTATTTTTAATGAAATATGTAATGCTCGTCGGTATTTCGAATAATTGCGTTTTATATATCCATTTTATAATACCGGAAATAACGCGAATCCGTAATGATGTTGTTTCTCCGGCATGCTATATGTATTCCAGCAATTTACATAAGGGTCATCTTGTGTTTGACTGAGCTTTGATTAACGACCTCGAGGAATTCTGTTTATCGTAAATTACAAGATTAATAACTTGAAAAGCTCTGTCATTAATACCTCGCAAACTAAAACGCAACAGATTATATATATATATATATATATATGTGTACTGTCAAAATCACGCGTAAAGATGATGCTGCTAATTAGTTGAAGAATTATAATAACTTTTTTGCTATATCGGGAATGCATTATATATAATCAAAACTTGATATAATTTTGCATTCGGCCACAAAATTGTGTTCGTTATTAAATCAATAAAACTAAATACTTCATTCCGAGCTATAAATTTCAACACAAATTGACAAGTTACCTTCCTAATGGATCATTTCAATTAAATCGGTAACCTTCAATAAATCAGTTTTACGAGTTTTACATTAATTATTGAAAATAAATATTTAGTAACAATCGTCTGCGCGCTTTGTATTTGATTACTGCACTGCATACCAGCAGGTTGCGCAAATCTTATCAACAGGTGGACGGTATAATTAACTCCGATTGACCGGCCGAGATTTTTGCACTGATCCGATATATTTTGCTTTCCCGTCGTCGCGTTGCATAAAACTCGATTCAATTAATTTTTTAAAGCGGAAATTAAAATTCAACCGAACCCACGGAGATTAGTTGTTGAAATCGACACACGCATTGATTCAATTTATATATTTGAACGGTATCTCGAAAAAGTCGCCAGGTGCAAACAGTGTACTATTCAAAGCAAAGTGCCACCACTTTATTGGGGTTAGCTGCAGAAAGCTTTTAAAATTAAATTTTCATGGAAATTACACAACGGGTTCATAAATAGATGCTTGTTTTAGCTGGGGTTAACGTCTATATTATTATATGAACCAAACAATTACATTAAAAGCAATGGAAATTGACTTTGAACTAAGTAAATATCGTACGACGACTAATCCGTTTACTTTGGCTATAAGATTAACAGCATGAAACAAGAACAATATTCTGAGTTTCGATAATATGTTACTTCAGTCGTGCAAGCAACATGTAAACTCGTAGGCTCAGTAACAGGATTTAACGTTTACGATATCGTAGTTATCGTTTCTTTCGGTCTACCGTCAGGATATAACGCGAGAAGTGCTCCGATTCGCACTCGAGATTTGTCATCAAAATCAATGATTCTGTTCTCTCAACAAGTTTTAGGGGTATTAACCTCAACTTTAATGATTCTGTTACCGAATTTAAGATAAAACTGAATTGTAATGAAATTTTCGTTGTGCGCGAACCTCAAAAATGAACTCGGAAAATCCACATTACAAAATTGATTGTGCCTTGAAAAGTTCATCCGCGCTTTTACTAATCTAGTTTTACTTTTGAAACAAAACTTGGCGAAAAGATTGTGGAAAGCGTCCTTTTATGTGCATTCTTGTTTTCCTCAAAAGGAATACCGAGTTTAGATCTTGACTTCAAAACTTATTACTTAAAAGGAAGACTCAAGTTTTATTAAGTTTAGAGAAGTTGTACACGGTCTTTGCGTTTCACAAAGATCATTCTAACTTTGGATTTGAACATACATCATCGGTCGTCGAGAACGATTGAACATCAATACGTGGAGAGCTAAAAATATTACATTCAAATAAAAGTATTTTTGAAAAGGATTTATGACATAATAATTTTTATGTTATCGATGTCAAAATTATTTCGTTTATTGTATATTAAAAGGATAACAATTTGCAATAATTCATGCGATAGATGAATGCCAATGACTAAACGAATTATACTATTTATGTTATAATTTTGATGAACGTATGTATAAATTACATTTCACAAGTCTGTGGTGCGTGTAATAAATTTTGCTATGTCAAATGAATAATATATTGCAAATCTTATGAATTTAGTTAAACTAATTAATCTGAAATGATTCATTTAATTTATTTATTAAAATTTATATACAGTTAGTGTTAATTATAGATGGAAGATTAGTTTTCCTCTAATAAAATAGTACCGTTTTTTAAGAAAATCATTAAATTTAGGACGGAAAATCGATAGGAGGTATTTAAAGATGATATCGTAAATATAATATGATATAATTTTTATAGTATTCGAAAAAACTTTTATATTTTACAAAAAGTTACAAAAATAATTAAATTCTTCTTTTAAACTGGATCTCGTTTTTAAATTTACATATAATAGTCATTTATTATTTTATATTATTGCAATAATTATAATTATATATTCATTCATGCAAGTAGTATTAATATAATTAATATTCACTTAATTAATTTACCAAGCTATTTTTCGTTTATGAATTTAAGATTTAAAAAATATTATTTTATGATTATATGAATAAAAGAGTTTATCTTTTAAAAATGTTTAAAATAATATTAAGTATTATAATTGTACATTTTCATATTATAGGTAGGTAAGATGAAGTAATTTTATTAACTAAAATCAGGATAGCTTATATTTTCAAATATTAATATTTTCTGATAGTAATTAAAATTTAATTAATCATTAATGCAATCATAAAATATAGAACTATACTTTTATTTACATTATAATTCCGAGTGAATGGAATATTTTAAGGTTCATTGGAATAATTTAAATAAAGTGTGACTTTTTTTAAATAAAATATATACTTAATAGTTAAATTACGTATTAAATAAAACATAAATGAAAAGAATAGCAAATAAATCAAAATTATGTAAAAAATGTTATATACAATTAAAAGTTAAAATACAGTTTATTTTAAAGGTAACAAAAGATGCAAAATCTTCGGAAGGTAAGTTTATATTTCAGGTAAAAAAATTTCACACGATATCAAATTCACATAACTTTATAATCGATTTGATACATTTCACACGTGCAATGAACTTTAAATTCTACTTGAAAAATATCGAAAATAATTGATTCGTGATATAACTTTGATTTCATATAGTATAGATATTATTCTACAGTTATAATCAATAAATTGAATCTTTTAAATGTTTGAAAACTTGAAATTATCATGTTTCCAGAAATGTATTATTAAAATTAAAACGTTTTAATATTACAATATAGTTATTATATACGTTTGTTAATTAAATAAATTTAACGAGAAATATTAATTTATTTGTCATAATACATAAATAAGTTACAGATAAATTCAAGAAATTATGAACATTAAAATTAACAATAAATAAATCAAATTTTATTGTTTAATTAGTTAAGCAAAGTAATTAGCGATTGAATCGTTAAATATTATAAAGACGATTATATAGATCGTTGCTACTTTAAATATTTTATAAAATTAGGAATTACTTATTTAATCAAATTCGTATACTATAAGAAGTTCATAAACTTGAATCTCATTTGCTTCTTCCTCGAGATTTACTCATCTCGTGAGACTTGTGAAACGAAAGGTATTTTTAAGTAAAAGTGAACGTTTTAAGTGAGCTTATTACAAAAAAATATCATATGGTACTATTACCACAAGTGTAAAGTTGAGAACGTCAACAGAGAAGGGGAATTTCTATTTTACTGTTTTGTTTACTAATCTGGTTTAATTATAGGGAAATAGTTTTAGTAATAATAATAATATTAATTAAAGTAATGCTTTCATATATATACCATTTTGTGTAAACTTTGTGTTTCGTCTATATATTTTTATATTTAATAAATCACAACTTAATTTCATTAAAAAATCTATTAAAAGTATACTAATTGAATTAAAAATTATATAATTATATGAATTTAAAAGCGTATAAGAAATAGTGTACGTGTGTGTATATTTTCGTAAATATGTTAAATATACATATAGAATAAATTCTATAAATGATAAATATAATTAATAATTATATTTATAATTAATAAATGATTAAATAAAATGTATTCAAGAATAAAAATAAAAGAATCCATTTTAAAAAAAATAACTCTTATACATAGAATCTTTTATTCAAAATTGTTTAAATAATAATTGTTTAAATACCATAAATGAGTGAAAATTAAGCCGAAATACAAAGCTTTACATCGTATCCAGTAAAAATTCATTTTACAATGAATCTAAAAATTAATTGTATAAGATTGTTTTTTGGCACACAAAATAATTTATTTACCTGGATATTTCTATCCCATCGCTATAACAAAAGCGTTAAATTTGTTAAATATATAGTGACAAAGATGGGCGGATTTTTTATTGATCTACATACATTTGAAATTCAATCGAAGGAATAATGGTAACGGAATCTTCATTTAGATAAGATATGGTGTAGAAACGTGATATCGGCATGAAAGTTATGTTTTTCTAATATTTAGTATACGTTTTGTGCTAAATAAACATAATAATTTATTATATTTCAAAGTTTTCACTTGTAATCGTTACTATTTTAATTTTAGTAATTTTTCTTAATTTGGTTAATTTAATTTAACAATAAATTACTTTTAGGAACAGACCACAGGTCTCTTTGTCAAATAGACTAATATTAAATGGATTTTTTTTCTGAAAGATGTCAAAAATAATTGTAAAATTTTAAAAAAATTATATCCTTATATATAATTATTCATATTTATATATAATTCTTCCTAGAACTTGCTAATCGTCTCTAAAATATTTATAACTATGGTAATATGAAATTATCGACATTTTATTTTGATGGTTTAATGAAATTGATGTTTCTGATAGTTATAGTTTCATCATATCATTTTTAATGTACATTTATATTAAATACTGAATTAAATATTAAGTGTTATTATGTTAAACTATAATTGAATCGTACATAAATTACGTTGTAATTCTTATATGCAAAATGATGAAAGCTCCTGCTTCGCGTATCACCCTCGTCTCTTAAAAAAGAGGTAAGAATATTATATTTCTGCATAATTAAATTATCCTCTTAAAAATAATATTATATTTACAATATTTTAAGGTACAGTATATGTATCAATATTTCATTATGTATACGAGCTTTTACACTATATCTTATATATACGTGATTTTATGAATTTAATGATTATATATTATTATATGTACTTTGCAAGATTTACTGCACAATAAAAGTACAATTGGAAAATGTTGTATTTAGTAAAAGTAACGTCATTTTTTAAGACAAATATTATTATCATATATGTATATTTAAATTTACATATTTGCATCAAGAAAAAAGACCATATATATGTACACTAAAGAAAAGGATGAATTAAAATTTTAAAAATATACAAAATTATGATTAAGAACCAATAATTATTTCATAGCGTTACAACTTTAAACATATATTTAAAATACTTAGTTGTTGCGGTTTCTTATTCAAATATTTAAAATATATAAGTTTAAATTTCGTATTTATTTTAAAATTGTATAACAATAGCATATTAAATTATAATGGCTATATTTTTGTTTTAACTATTATTTAATTTAATGTTAATGAATTATTTTTATCGGTTTTGGATTTATTACGCTTGATAGAAGAGAAAGCTTGCAATATCACCAAATAATGTTTGTTAACATACGACTAATATAGTTTGACATGTTAGTAATATACTTGATGTTGTTAAATGTTGACGTTAAAGGTTATCTGCATAAAGGACACACCCTTTACGTTCTGCTAGAAAATATTCGGTTATCAGTCAACGTAAACC
>JABFQC010004049.1:0-13171 GCA_022817085.1 Psilanteris sp. ZL-2020 | reverse complement strand
AATATGTGATGGCAGGTGTGTAGTAGTGTGTGATGGTGTCATGATGGTTTGTAATATATGGTGGTGTAGATTTATTTATGTGTTTTGATGTGTTGTGTGCTAATGACAAGAATTGAATGTGGGGTGTGGTTGTATGATGGGTGAAATTGTTTTGTAAAATTAAGGTTTTTTTTTTTTTTTTTTTTTTTTTTTTACGTAAAATGTTTGTAATTATGTAATTTGAAATTTACATAAAATGCATGCCAAAGAATTTAGTAAGAATTGGATAATAAATTCATTCAGAATTCATTCTCATACTACTTTGTTACACCGACGTACTTTTTTACACACCGCAGCATCTTGCGTCATCGAACCGAAAAAAACTTCCAACTAATTTGGCATTATAAAATTATGTTTTTACATAAAAGTATTTTTCTTGCCGCTGTTAATTTAAATAATTTTTTTGATTATTCATTAACATTTTTGTGTGATTATATCTATACCAACAAATAATTGAAATGTATTCAAACTATTAATAATTTGACGTTTTACGCGTTGGAAAATGATATTGACACATTGTACTCTACGCAGGCATTTTGTTCTTTTCGACTAATAGGAATTAAAATGTTAATATGTGCGAAGTTATTGTCATAATCTAGACGGAATGAGGATGTTGATCATTGAATTAAGATCGATAAAGAATATCAGAATTGTATGTATTTATTGTTTTTACTGTTCATGAACTGCGTATTTAATTCCAATTTTGTACGCAATTTTACAATATATATATTTAAAAATAAAGTTCATATATACTTTAATCAAATTTATATATACTGTTATGTAAAACTAGTTTTATGATAACCTAAATAAAAAGTAATTCTGTATTTTCACAAAACGTACTCTTATAGTCATACAATTTTCGTTAACCTATATATAATCTTTTGCATTTACTTTGATTCCAAATTTGTATTATAGATGACATTTTTAGTCGGAAAAATCAAAATCGTCTCAAAATTATTGCATTTGCAAACATATTTTTATTGACAACTAGTAACGCGAATGCCAAGTGAAAAGCCAATAAAAATGCATTTTCGTTCTTTGGATGATGTTTGTTCAGTTACAGCGAGTAAATTAGTTTTTCTCGCTGAAAATTCGACTTCGAAAAAATATAAAGGAAGCCTGTGGGAACGTTCGAAATTACATCACGTTCTCGTTTACATTCGATTGGTTTGCAAGTTGTCGTATTTTTTGGAAAGAATGAAATTTTTTACATTTGTTGATCTCGCACTGGTTCGATCCGGGGAAGAGCGGTGCGATATTAACAAGGGGTGCAAGTTAACAAACGAAATTAAAAATATTAAGTTTACACGAAAAATCGTTTTTATTTGCACTGCGCAAATGTTAAACTTGTTACCGGATGCAAAAGATTATTATTTAAATTGAAAAAACTGAGAAAAAATGCAGGCAAATTATCTGGACCGACGACGAAATGTGCATTATGCAATTAGCGATTGATTGAATTAAAAGCTGTAATTAAAAGGCCCACAATTTTCTGTTAATAAATATTTGCCGAATTTTCGATAGCAGATTTGGAAGACTGCTTTAACCGAAAATAACCAAACGACGTTTATTAACAATTATTCATGGGATGGATCGAAATGATTCAAATGAATTTGTCAAACGCTGTGTTATTTATATAATTACAATAAGTCTTTTACGATTATATTGAATTACAAAAAGTAAATCGATAAGTTTAAGCGTTTCCTTTTTAGCGTAATGGATGATTGAATATGCTCGTGAAACTTACAAGAAAATCAAAGCCAATCTTGAATGTATTTAATTGTTTCTGTTTCCTTTTAATTAGCATTCGTCGTTTATTTAGAACAAATCGCAAACAGAAGTATTTTCACACAATAACTGTCCTGATTTTAGAACATTTTTTTAAAATAATTTTCGGTTGCTCGCGTAAACGAAAGCATGTGCTTTTATCGTAATAAGATAATGGGAATAAACTAACAGTGACAATCGAGGATGTCTTGGAGGAAATTATTCGTTTGGATCATGCTTCAGTCATTTGTAAATTAAACTGAGTCATGCAATTACCTGAAAGAAGGATTTCCTGTTTAGGTCTTACATCCTAGCATGGCATCGCGAATGCACTTTTTATTGTAGATTTTACGACATGCGCTGAGAACAATTTTCGTTGATACAATTATTGTTTACAGCGATGTCGTAACGTGACACGACGACAACGGCGACGTCAAATTTTCAAACGGAATGTATATTTTCCTGATTTTCTTCGACGAACAAAAAACCGTTTATTTAGCAATCGGGCTAATGCAGCTTGCAGCGTTACATTGTATCGTTGCAACATTTCAAATATCAAATTATTTCAAAAAAGATATCGCACTTTTTATCGTTTTCCCGGTTGCGTCAACCAGATAAGACGAAATCGGCATATCTTGCCGACGCATATTGATCTGCAAAAGAAATTAAAAAACAGCAGTCCACAACAGACGTCACTGGCTGATTATAAATAAGAAACGAGTATTCGGTTAATAGAAATTCAAAATTGTCACGCGATTGATCGAAATACTTTCCGTGCATCCCAATGATTCTCACGGATTTTCGTTTTTGCAAAACAGCTCGAGTTCCTTCGATCAATTATGAAAGATTGTTAAATTTGAAAAGAATGTTGTTCTGGTCGAACAAAAACGCGAAACACTCTTCGCGTTTGCGCGCGGCAAAAGTTTTTTTTTTTACTAATTCGATCTTTCAATTATAGATATTACAAGACGTTACTTAATCCGGTATCTGCGAAAGGTGTATTATCCGCGGGTAGTAAATTTAATTCTTACATAAAGATCGTTTTAATTTAATAACGATCTTAGATTAAGACTTATAATCCAGGCATTATTGTGCACGTACTGAATTGAAATCAATGGTTTACATTAAACAGTCGTTAAGTCGTGCTTTATTTATAATTATATTTTTTATCTAGATCAAATAATTAATAATTTACTTTACTTCAGTCGCAGTGTAAAGTATCTCATTTACCTAAAGTGCTGTTATAAACTGAAAGAATTTAATCTAGAAACTAGAAAGAGATATCCGCATAATTTTGTTTGAACTAAAAACCTTTATTAGATGATTTGTGCATAGAGGCATTAGTTGCATTTGCATAAAAGATGGAATATGAGATTCATTAAAACTTTTATTGTAAATGAAAATAATATAACTACACGAAACGCGAAATTTTCAATACCAAATAATTGATATATCATACACACACTATATCAACTAATTTTCACGAAATAACTTTTTAGAACAATCACGTTTGTCATTATTTTTAATTATTATTTTCAAAGTAAAATTGTTAACAGTTTCTGCGATATTTCTCCGATAGCCAGTAAGCTTTATATTTAGGTATATATATAAATAAATATGACTATTTACTAGTTTCAAGTTATAATATGAGTGGTTTTACTATAGTACTTGGTGTAAGTAGAAATGACTGATGGGGAAGGAGTTATGTGTTTTCCGTATAATTATAGTTACTTGCGATGTACAATTTGTAAAGGCAAATAATAAATAAATAATACTTATATAGAGAACAGGTGTCTCGCATTCTAAACATTGAATAAGCTTAATTGTTTAGAATTAAACTTAAAAAATCCAAAATATGCTGAAATTAGTAAATATTATCTGTTACTGGATTTAATAATATAAAATTGAACAATCATAATTTAACCGACTAATGCTTGTGGCGGTGTTGTTATTATTGCTCTAACTATAGCTGTCCTTGCTGCAAAATACAATGCAACATCATTATATACATCACGATATTTATTAAGTCGAATTCTATTCAATTGATTATTTACCAAATTTGCAATTCAATTTCAATTGACTTATATATACAATAATTAAATAAGAACGTATGTCATTTAACATATTTGATATTTAATTTATAATTGCAAAATTTGATCGAATACATAAAAAATGAATTTTATATTAGACTGGAGATTACTAATACGTTCTACGTGTTTAAGAATAAAAAAAAAATTTATTCCTACGCAGAATTCGTAAAAATGCCGGAATGAAAGGAACTTTCAAAAATGTAATCAACAAAGTCGTCCGAAAATCGCTTTCATTATAATTTCAAATTTGAACCATTTAAAATCATAAAAAATCATTTACTAAGATCAACAGTTTGACTTAATTGCGTTAATATGTAGTAATAAATGATGTTTTAAAAACAAACATGTCCAACTTCGGTCGACTTTGCCCCACTTGCTGGAATAAACCCGAGATGCATATTAATTTGATTACGAGAAGTCTGGTTGACCCGGCATATCGGTCTACGAGATTCTGTAAATCACATTAAAGGAACTCTGTTCTGAAGGAGCCATATATTATTCAAATCTTACGTACGCGTACGTGCACGTAACCCCATAGGTTCTGGCTCCTTAAGATCGCTAGTTACTAACCCTTCCTTCAAGAGTTGCTCTTATTTCCGGCTTAGGACAGTTGAATATTATCGCTACTGGCAGCACCATTTGTCGTGAGTGCGAGTCTGTCGAGGAAAAATGTCTTGCCAGTTTGCGAATATATCATTTCCCGTGTAATACGATTACGTGTGTTGATCTTTGGATAAATTATTAATGCTCGAGTTATGCAATTATTGAGATTTGACAAAGTACGAGTTATCCGTTTTTTTTTTGTTTTTTTTTTTTTTCCTTTTTTTTTATTTTTAATAATAGTATTGTTTTTAATTAGAAAATTGTAAAAAAATCTTCAGGTTTAATTCATTAAAATTCTTATTAATTTCATTTAATTTTTTTTAATAAAAAAATCGATGATATATTAAGAATTAACTTTACAAAACAATACTCGAAAAGAAGAGAACACTAACAGATTTAGAATATTTCATAAAATATTTGTATATTATTTCCATGTATATATACTGTCAAATGTTATCAAATTTTTCAGTTCTAATCTATGTGTTTATCATATTCTTAAATAATGTAATTTTTTATGAATTTAAATACAGTATAATTATATATGTATGACATATAGCTATACATATAGACATAAAGCTATTTTACTATAATAAATATATATTATATGTTTAACAGAGTTACTATAAAACAGCACTCAAGTATATACAATGTAATAGACAATTTTAAGTATATTAATTCTTTGAAATCAGATGGTATGCCTTTATTTAATATTAAGTTAATATATCAATTTAGTTATTACACCAGAGTTACTGTGTACTATAAATTTATAATGCAAAAATTGAACAATTTTTGTTTAGTCATCTAATATTTAAAATAAAACTAACCAACTAAATTTCTTAATTTTATATAATATTAGTCATTACCGAAAAATATTTTGTTTTTGTATACTGTTAAATGTACTTCATCTTGAAATATAATTAATAGTTTTATAGTACACAAGTTTTTTTATTTCTCTAGCAATTATTTATTATTTACTAAATTATAGTAAGTTATAAACAATATTTAATGTACACCCAAGACCAATGAATCATGGAGTAATTCACATTCATTCTATATGGAGATTACTCCACGATTCATTGCCCTTGGGTATCCAAAATTTCTATTTTATTATTTTATTAAAATTAAACAATTCTTACCATTTTTACCAGATTTAAGATTTTTGGAATCATAGTATTATTTAAATCATATTATTTAAATAAATGTTAATATGGTATATATGATGGTTGCCAATAGATGTCTGTTCTCATTAATTCCTATATAGTAAATTCATTCTGCTGTAACAATATGCTTACTTAAACAACTATAGATATTGGAATTATTATACTATTTTTTTAACATATATAAAAAATTTATGATAAAACAAGACTAAAAATTAAATTCATTATTGTGTAAAAATTTATACAAATATCAAAAAATTTAATACATAAAAGAAATATATACACAATACATGAAAACATTTTTAACTGAATTTATTTGTATTTAATATATTAATTTTTTTGAATTAATTTTACGCTACTAGACAGCCTTTTTAATATTAGATATTTTTTATTCTGGATTATTATAATGGTTAAGAAACGATAGATACATATGTTCACACTTATTTGCAATATAAAATTTTAGAATTTCAAGTATAATTATATCAGTTAATAATATAAATTATTATTAATTTTTCTATTTTTATAATTACATTTAATGTATAGTTATTAATAAATATTATAATGAAAAATGATATTATATATGGACATAATTATTATACATTATATTAAGAATTTAATCGAAGTCAAAGGGCAGCTATTATATCATTTAATTTATATTAACGTATTTCTAAATTTCTTACCATTAAACTGAATTCCGGTTAATAAATTTAATAAAAATTTAGAATTAGGTTTTTCAACAAAACTTGCGACAGCAATTTATATCATTAGCTGATTTATGACTAAATGGTTTTGTTTTTTCAATTACAAGGTTTACGCTTTTATATATGTTGGTACCCCTGGCTAAAATGTAATATAATTTTGTAACGACAATACAAAAGCCTTAATAATTTTTAAAATTAATATAATAAAAATATTGTTCAGTTAATTAAAAAAATATTCTTTTTATTGTTTATTTATTTTTTACTCATACTTAAATATGTGAAATACTATATTATATAATTACTATTGCATTATGAAGAAAGTTTATTTAAAAAATAGAATAATTTATATTAACACTTTCATGTATTAGATCCTTTTGTAGCTTAAATACACAAGGTCATAAATATACATTATTCATTTATGAGATTATATATTCATATTACTATATATAATAATATATTTCATAAATAACAAAAAAATGCATAAATCAGTGATGCCAGATTAACAGATAAATTTTAATCACCGAAATAATTCCACCCTAAAAAATTAGGAAAGTCCCATTGTCATTTTCATCATCTCAAGTTTTGCTGGTAACACTGACACGAGTATATTTGAAAACGAATTAAATAAAAACAATTGAAAACTAAAGTTATATAAACCTGTTAAAGACATGAATAAAAACATAAAAATAGTTATATATCTTAAGTTAAATATGAACAAGATAGGAAAATGACAAACTTTATAACGGTTTGTGAAGGATCTTTATTTTAAATTAAAAAAATCGCTGTACACACGATGTTATATTAAATTAAACCAAAAATAATATTTAAAAATAAAGATTATATTAAATATTGGCATATATATATATATTTAAAATACTTATTGAAAACTAATTATATAGAAGATTATTATTATTATATAATATTATTTGTATTGTTATAATAAAATAAGTCATTCTAGATAAAAAATTGACATGTCTTACGCGCATTCATAACCGTCATAAAGATAATTATTCCATCTTTGAAACAGTGCAATAACGAATGCAAAAATTGTATCTCATACACGCATAGATGTTCTTTTTATTCAACGCATGATAAATATTTCCAAGCGAAGAACAGAGACAGAGACATGTGAGTTACAATACCAACTCGCACATGAATAAAAACATCTGAAAGAAAAACATGCACAGGATCAAAATTAAACTTCCTGTATTGTTCCTACTTTTGGCAAGGTAACGTGCATTTTAATTCATTTGTTTGTGTTGCATTTGCGACATTTTTCTTTCAGGAAAAAAATGAATTCGTCATTGAAACGAATTAAGAATTCAAATACTTTTGTTGGGTTTAGTTTATTAGATTTATCGTCTTTTCTATTTGTAATTTACACGAAAAGATTTTTGCAAATTCAATTTGAATGTTAAATAAATAAAATTGCGATAACTTAATTGATCTTTATCAAAATGTTAATTTCTTAATTTTCATTTATAAAAATTAATATTTAGTTTCAATATTACAATAATTTAAATAATTGAATGAAAACTTATTTTGCAAACTGTTAAAATAATGGATGTCGCTTTATATAGTAGAAAGTAAACATTAACTTAAATTTTATATGTGAAATATATACGTTGAAACTAGAATGACATTCAACATTCGTGATTTTTTGATTGAATTGTTGTCATTTTTCTCTGTCTGACTTCGTTTACAGGATTACAAGCATAGCAAAAAAGAAAGAGAGAGAGAGAGCGCGAGTTATGTATGACGTGAACAAGGAAATGATAACAAGACAAACGAAAATATGCAAAGGGAAAAATTAATATACACCTGTCGAGTTAACGAAGGTCGCGTGAAATCGGTGAGTGCACCGGACGAATGCGCTCGAAACGTGCGAAAGATAACATTAGCCTGTTGTGGCCCGAGCACCCGAAATCGCGACGAAATTGCGAACTTTGCGATTCTCCATGCGTCCGCGGTAATCATCGTGTGATGATCGACGCTCGCACCCGAGCGACGTACTCGAGCAATTACATTACGTCGTTTTCGTGTTGCGTAAAATTAATCCAATTTAGGTGACCTCGACCATCACATAACCTCCCAATCGTTTTCGATACGGCCCGTGCAGCCGAAGCGCGAGTTCGGCTCGATTCAATTTTCAATCGGACTATGTCGCGCATGTTCGCGCACGAGTCACGTGATTTGCTTCGAGCCGTTTAAACGTTGGCAAGCTTGCCGAATTTGACAATTGATTAACGTAATCAACGTAATCAATAATTTTGTTTAGGTTCATTTCGCTATTCAACATCGTTTAATGTTATTTGATTAGAATTTAATTGTGTTATTTCAAATAATATTTATAATAACATGTTAATTAAATTGTAAACTTCTGTACAAGTAAATAAATGTATTGACGAATTATGAAAATAAACAAATTTTATAATGAATGTTTGATTGCTAATTTCAATCTATCAGCCTATTTATGTTATTTTGTATTTTATTTTTGTTTTAAAGCCTACGTGAGAAATTTGAATGTATTTTGCAGATATTTTTCGCCGCTCTTTGTCCTTGTTTATCCAGCGTGAATAGAATATGACGCATATATGAATTTGTACAATAACCACAGCTGCTCTTAAAAGATTTCGATCCACTTGCAATTGTAAATGCAGGTTTTGGGAAACCTGCGGGGAACAGCTGAAGTGCTGTCAAGTGACTGATCTTTTTGAACATTTGACCAATATTTATGTTTTATTCTAATATGTTACACTTTGAGCGTATACGTTGATTTACTTTGAAAAGTGTTCGTGCAACTGTGGTTTATTTTAAATCGATGTTTTTATAAGGCAAGTTAATTAAACCAGATATTCCATAGGTTATACACAATTCAGCAGTGTTAGTAATAAATTATTCTTACGCATATTTACACTCATAATCGATGTCTGAATTTTAACTAAATTCATATATTTTGAGTTATACTGTACTATTCACAGGACTGAAGACATTTTTAGAAAATTGCATTTTCATTGATGTTTGATTTATAATTTATTTAACAGAATTACATATATTAATTATTTTATTATTTGTAGTAGTACTGAGCATATTTTTGTGAATACAAGAAAAATAGTTTACATAGATAATTGATAACAATAGTTAATGACTAGATTAGTTGTTCTATATTTATATTCGTTGATAATTGATACGCTTTGAAATAGATAAACATGAATAATAATAAAAATACTTTCACAGTGTTGGTATGTAGTATACTCATAAAATTGTTCAGTTGTAATTTACAATATGAAATTAATTTTATGATTAAAAGTTATTTTTTGTTGAATATATCAATTGTATTATTACAAAATGACTTTTTAATTGTTAGTAAAAAAACATTATTGATTCTAGAAAATACCTTACGAATGTGTATATTTATTTTGCTGAAAGTATAATTAATGAGTAATATTCATTGATGTGAAATGAATCGTGTTCTAAAAGTGAATATAGTTATTGGAGTATTAATCATCCATTTATTATTCAATTTGCAATTATACTCTGAAGTGTTTGTATAAAAAAGAGTAGTTGATTAATATAATTTATTTTCAGTTTTAAAATGCCTAGTACATATTTATATGCAATTAACAATGAAGGAAGGATTTTTGGACTTTCAAGTACAGGGAATATGTGGCGAGAATTTGTATATTTAGGTTTGGAGTTTAAACAATTATCAGCTGTGCCACATTTTATGTGGGCTATTGGAGGAGATCGCCAAGTTTACGTACATGTTCATGGTTTAGATATTCCCATAAGAATTAAAGAAGAAACTTATGAAAATGAAGTAAGTTATTTGTATTGTTTATAATAACTATATTATATTTATTTATTTATGTAAATGAATTGTGATAATAAATTTAATAAGAAAAATATATTTACATAAATAATATGATTTTATGTACATAAAACTATATATGTACACACATAAGTAGGATACTTAGGTAATTATAAAACTTGCTATCAAATAAATTTGCATCTTAATCATTATATATAGTTGTATATATTTATAATTAGTATTATCAATATACTTTATGTTTCATACAAAAAATAGAATGGATATTATTAAAATTGAATCACATTTAAAAGTTATTTTATTAATTTAAAGTTTATATTTATGTTATTTCATATTTTTATTTTATTGTTAAAATATTAATTTAAGATGATTTACAATGATTTTGCAGAGGTGGCTTCCGTTGGAAGGTTTTAGTGGTAGACTATTACCCACTGATAGATACAATTTTTCCAACCAAGATGGCAGCGTAGATCGCAGTCGTGATAAAGTCAAATTACCTTCGATGGCTTGGCAATGGGAAGGTGATTGGCAGATAGAAACAACATTAGATGGTCAACCATTAGATCATGATGTGAATAATTTTTGTTAAATATTTAAATAGGATTAGTTGTAAAACTATGAGGTTTTAAAGTAATTTAACATTAACATTCTAATTAATTATATTTAGAAAATTTAATTACAAATTTAAATGTATTAATATTATAAAATTTATTTCAATACTATAATTAGTTAAAGTCTTCATACATATCATAAATTAATGGTGTATCCCTTTTCTACTTTATCTTAGGGTTGGACATATGCGGTTGATTTTCCAGCAAATTATTCGACGAAAAAGCAGTGGAAATCATGTGTCAGAAGACGAAAATGGGTTAGGTATAGACGTTATAGTGCCATGAACTCTTGGTGTGCCATAGCACCTCTTCACAAAGATCCAACTAAGGTGATTATTAAATATAATTATAAATTTTCAATAAATATACTTAATATACATTATGTATATTAAATAAGTACAATAAACTACAATATTTTATTTAGGAACCTTTTATTGATGTTGCAATTGGAGGTAATCAAATACCTGGAAATAATTCTGGAAGTTTAATAGTTTGGGCTGTAACTGCTCATGGACGGGTAAACACACACACATATATATTTTAAATTACAAGCATTGAATACATAAAACATAATAATTGGTATTATTTTTGTTGATTAGATTATGTTTAGAGTTGGAGTCAATACAACCTGCCCAGAAGGACAAAGGTGGAGTGCGATCAAATTAGCAACTGGAAACGAAGCCTCTCAAGTTAGTGTTGGTGTTACAGGTTTGACTTGGGTGACACTTTTGAATGGAAAAGCTTTAGTACGCACAGCTGTTACCAGAGAAAATCATATAGGTATTCATCTTATTATAAGAAACTTGATAGATGCATAATATTAGATAATGGTATTATTAAGGTACTTTTTCAAACTAAATAGAAATTACCTGATTTTTAAATATTGCAATTGATACGAGTTCACGTTGAAAGTGAATGCTATTCATGACAAAATAATCGAAAGCGTTAAATTTCAACATGAATGTACAGTAAAAGTTTGTTTATAATAATGTTTATGAATATATTTATACATTGTAGGAGATGATTGGGTTGAAGTTGAACCACCTTCAAATGATTTACGAATCATACAAGTTAGTGTAGGAATGAATGCAGTTTGGGCAGTAACTCACGAAGGTAGTGTTTGGTTTAGACGAGGGATCAAAGGAGAAATGTCTGGAATATGTGAGCAATTAGCAACTGGTACTAGCTGGGTGGAAATGCCAAATAAAATGGCTTTGGTGTCCGTTGCACCGAATGATCAGGTTTAATATTTTTATTTTATTTATTATTTTTTAAAATATATACATTATTAAATATATAAATTATTATTTACCAACTCATCGCATTGAGATCATTATCAGATAATAATGTTAATAATTTTTTAGATTTGGGCAATTGGTTTGGATGATAGATGTATGTATTATCGAAGTGGTGTAACTTCTTCAGAGTTAACTGGAAAGAAATGGAAACTTTTAAACGTGCCTCTACAACTTAGTAGGGCTAGTAGCAATGCTAGTTTATCTTCAAATAATAGGCACAGTATGTGTGGAAGTTCTCAAAATCGACATCAAAGTTGGAATTCTCTGGTTACTTTTTTATTATAGAACTATTTGAAACTATTCATTACTAAATTAATAATACTTTACTTTAATTAAATATTTTATATTATTAGAATCGGCCGCATAGTACTAGTGATGGTACTTCATTAATAAGAGATTGGGAAGAACAATCAAGATCTGCACCAACACCGACATCTTTGAAGTTGTATCAAAAGACCAACAATGGTACATTATTAAATAATATACAACAACAATCATGTAAAGAAGAAGGACCTTTACAAGATAAACGACGGTAAATTAACGCAAACGTATATTAACTATTGTCTCCTTAATATTGTATACACATAATACAGATATAGCATTTAGAATTAATATTCGAAATAATTTATAATATTAATCATTTTACTTCAACAAATATTAGTTTTTAAGAGTTTTATTTTATTTTTGAAGAAAATATTTTAAGTATCTAATGTAATGTGATTCATAAAACCTCTTAATTAAAATCTCTAAAATTTTGTAAAACTAAACTCTTTTATTAATGAAATAATAAATTTTATAAATTAACTAAATTTATTTAATTTTTATATAAATTTAAATTAAATATAAAAACACAATTAATTTGTAATTTAATTTAGCCTTGCCAGTTCATTAGATATGGGTGACTTCAGTGAAGCTAATGTAGCAAATATAACCATTTCTAATGAATCATTACCAAAAAGTGGCGAATCTATTATAGTAAAGGGGAAAGGAATGAGTAGTACAATCAAGGTAAAATTTTAATTATTTATTATTCAACTTTAAGGTTTTTTTATTAATATTTATATGTTGAATTTGTT
>JABFQC010004048.1:0-13172 GCA_022817085.1 Psilanteris sp. ZL-2020 | reverse complement strand
TTTTTAATGTATATTATTTCCCACATTTTGTTACAATAACAGTGCTATAATACTGTAATTCGTCACAAATATAGAGCATAATTTTTAGATTGCATTAAAGTTTATAATATTTGTAAATAAAAAATTTTGTACCAGTTATCTTTAACCATAATTAATATTTAAATTATTTTAGAGACATTTTAATAGCTTACTATTGTTATATAGTTTTATTTAAAATTTACATATTTCTTCAACAGACATTACCATTAAAAATGTCAATATATTTGAGATTGTTATGAATATGATCATGAATATAATTATATTCAACAACATACTTTTAAATAGCAAATTTAAAAATTTATATATATAATTACATTTATATTTATAAACATGAAAGTTAGTTACTTTTTTAATTTCCATTAAGAATCTTACATTGATGGTAATTATTTGTACACTTATCTAGAAACCTTATTAATTAAAATTAAATATTTTCATAAAATGTACTTATTAAAAAGGTTTCATTTTGTTCAGTAATTAGAATCAATATATTTCTATTCCATGGTTAAAATTAATAAATTTGATATTTAAATTAGTTAATATAAAATATGTTTCCCTTTCAGCACGACAGCTCATTTCGATAACTTGAAGAAATTCATGTTATTCGTACACTCTTAGAATGGCAGACACTTTTGGTTTAGAAGGGATCGTAACCTCCGGGCTATTAGGGCGGTCCAGGTATTTGAACCTCACACCTTGATTTCGAGGCCGACATGCACCTGCTCTTTTGGGACTGGGCGGTCCGTAATTACCTGCCCTATGTTTCACCCACCAGGCCGCGCGTAGATGTAATCAAAACGGATGATTTGAAAACTCAATTATCCTTCATTACTTCTATTAAAATATCTGTTCTTGATACTTTCGCTTTTTTCTTAAGAAAAAAATTGCAAACAATGCTGTCGGTAAAAAAATGGTGACATTACGTTTTCCTTCGCATTTTGACAGGCGTTTTCAATATTTTTATATCAGATTTTATACAATGGATTATATGTAATGTAATAAAATATTTTAATTTTATACTATATTTGTATAATATACTATTACTTACAATCACTTTACTATATTTAAACTTTGTTTCAACTCTAAAACGTGTATATATTTTCCAAATTTGACATTCATATGAGTAATGTTGGTATCACTTATATATATCAAACTTTTAAAATGTTTAAACAGTATAAATTACTTATATTTATGTTTTTCTGTATTAAGAACTGTAATTTTATAATGAAATAGTTCAATAAATTTTATACTGTACTTGTTTTATATTGTATCCATTACGTATTTGTTGTAAATATAAAATATAAATATAAATATACACATATATATACGTTTGCTTAATACAATTTATATACAACTTAATAATATAAGTTATTTTGTATTTCATGAACACGAAAAGTAGAATTGTATATGAAAATTAAATGTTTTATAATTATCTTTACTATAGTTAAATCACATATTTTTATTTGTAGTTTCTATTATCATTTCTATAATATATTTTCTTTGATATCGTGAAATAACAGGAGTAACATTCACAATTAGAAAATAAAGTTTTAAATATTTAACTAGGTATATGTGTGTCTATATATAACCGACAGCAACATAAAACGTGTACCATATATCTTTATTTGAAGCTCTGAATACACATCACAGCATTGAAAGAATACGCCATTCGACATGAAATCTTATTGCTTTACGACATCGTCGGTGTAAAAGGATTCAGTGTAAAGCTTTTTTACCACATCCTCGGTGCTTTGTAAATTCATCTATTCAGTGCGCAGCAAGGTGCCATGGTTAAAATACTAACGACAAAATTCACACGATGTGTGCAAAGATGCGACCAAAGAAACGTGTTTGTGTGCTTACTCGTGTACAAATTCCTTCTCTTACACAAGCGGAACTAATCTCACCGTAAATCAAAATAATTATCCGATTTAATTGTCTGAATTAACTGAATATGTCAGGAAGATATTGTGAACTTATTTGTTAAATAGCTTTATTTCAAGAATTATATACAGTGGAAATGAGTTCTTTATAATATTTTCATTAAGTAATAAATTTGTTAACACATTAAAAACGTAATAAAAAGGAATCAACAATATAATTAAATGTAGTTTTTCATCATTTAAATTTAATAAATTACCGTAATTCCTTTACAGAAAAATATATTTAGATTTAAATATAAATCAAAATAAAATATAACATCTTCAGAAGTTAATCTGGGATTTATAATGTAATTATATATAAACAATGATATATTTACTCTTGCAAATATTTTTAAAATTACTCCTTGACATACAATGAAAGTTCAATAATTATTAATTTATTACAATCCTAATCTGTTTTAAAAGTTCAACGTTTATTAGTTAAAACGTATTCAACAAATAGTTATCTATTCCAAACACACTCAAATTGCTTACAATTGTAAATTGGCAATCTGGCTTTTATTGGATATACTGAAAATTGATGAATCATACAGATGAGCATCATTAAGAATAAAGATTGTATTGTCACGAAGAATTTGTGTGAATTTGTTTGTGTGTATAATATACATGCATGTACTTTTCCATTGCACGATGAAATTGCAGCCAAACCTAGTTGAAATCGAACCCCGACTAGCACGAGATACTATTTAGTTTTTATTGTTGTCGTAAAGTCCCTGGCAATGTTATCTCTGTATCGACTTCTTTTTTTCGCCCGTGTTCTCATTTTTTGTCTGTTTTTCTCGCATTCTGACCTCCGTATACTCGCATCTAACCCAAGCTTTTACGATTGAACTCAAACTTACGAAACTGGTTTAAAAAGCTGCGCGATCTCGGGCTATGATGCGACTTCCGGAATAGCAATGGCAAACTCAGGTATCACGTAGATGCTCACCTTGCTTGTAGACCACAAATGTTTGTCGTTAGCAATTTTATATCAAACCTTCTTCTTCTATTCTTCTTTCACAAACTTCTGTTAAATAATATTCACCACGAAAATAATTATTGTTCACTTTTAAAACTAATTTAAATTACTTTATATTTATTAGAGGAAAATATTAGCTATCCAATTTAACTTTTAAATGATCTTATTTGCAAATATTAGAACGTAGTGTCATAATCAATAATATGTTTTACAATTTTCATAAAAAATTCAGAATCTATTAAGGTATAAAATTTTATTTATACCATAACTTTATTTGACAATAAAAGTTTTATTATTATAATAAAATTAAATTACTTATTACTCTTTATTAACAATTTAATTATAATTAAAATATAATATATAATCTAATATTAATACACAAGACGCACACTTTCATCTCAGTTTAAGAAATGGAAAAACGTTATAGTATAATGTTGGTTTGATATCAAACACGTGTATCAATGTTAATAAGTAAAAATTTATGGATCTAGATAGCAACTTCGCAAGTGTTGTATTAATTTAGAGTCGAATAAACTTTTCTGCATTGGAGCTTTTTTGAATAATAGTTAGTAATGTTTTTATCAAATTGTTTGTGTTAGAAAAATTTTCTCAAAAAACATTTTTCTAAAACATGTAAACTAAATTGTTTCAATGAGACGAATAAGTTATAGTTTTATAAAAAGAAGAAACAACACATATATATGATAAAAAAATGTAATATTCTTGTGAAATTAAATGTTACTTTTAAAGAACAAATTTTATAAACAGTATATAATATAAACGAAACATGTAATATAATATAATTAGCCATGTTGGAACTAATATTAGATTAAACGTACTACTGTGCAAATTAGGAATAATAATTGTGGCTTGATATTTTTTTCATTCTCTTCACATCGATAACGCTAAGGGTCATGTCTGTTCGTAATTCAATTCTTAAAGGTATCAAACGCGCAACCCTTTCATTTAGGGTACCCCTTCATTAGTACTGAGCGTCGCACTGTACGAAGGGCGTCCAACGCGCTCCAATGAAATTACGTAACTAAGATACGTAAGCAGAAATTGTACGGATCGGTAAATTCTACACGGACTTTCCGTAATGGAAGTTTATTAGACCGCCACACTCGATAGTTAACGAACTGACTCGAAGTGACTTTTTTATCCTTTCTTTTTACGTACAAATCTTATAAGAATCATGAATCACTAATGAAAACATTTCTCATGCAACTGAATTGTTACGTTCATTCGATTAAATTGCGAAAACCGACGAATCTCCATCCGAAACAAGTAACAAGTTATATTTCGGAATTAAATCACGCTTTATCATGCAAAATTTATTATATCCTAAATCAATAGTTTATGTATAATTTATATAAACAATGTCTCCAGTTTCGAATTATGAATTAATACTTTTCAACATACTTTGTAAGAAAAATTACACTACTAATTATAAAAATAAATATTATACACTATGTTTCACTGTTATATGCGTACATATTTTCACAATAAAATTATGATTCTATAATATGTAAAAGATTGACTGTAATAAGCTCGTTTAATTTTATACGTTCAATGAATTTTTGTTTTAGAAATTTTATATAACTAATGCTTTTAAATTAAGATAAAATATGTTTTATGCTGTGATCGTTATTCAAACAAATGGACAGGTACGAAAATAGTACACTGGAAATTGAAAATATCCAAATATTAATTAAGAACTAAAGTAATGTCAAGTAGTTAAATTAACGGATATTCAATAATATAATAATACATATGTCGCGTTCAACATATCATTACATCTATTCCAATAAACATAATTTCTTATTCTAAAAATGAAGAATGGGTAAGTACATAATAATTGTATTAGTTTTTTATTAATTTAAATAAATTAAATAAGTTTGTCTGTTTAAACTAAGAGTTCAATAATAAATATATAATCTAGTTTTACAATATATTTATTGCAATATAAAAATGGCATTATAATATATTTTTTTTCTAGTTAAATTTTTTAATCAATACATTTTTTTTTTAATATAACAATAACAAATTTATGTTTTATAATAATAGATAAAATTATGTGCAATTTTTATTAGGATTTCAAATCTGGACGAATTGTGAGTGATCTCTCATTCTTTTTTATAGTTTGAAATTTTGACAAATGTTTTTATGAAATAAATAGTAAAATAATCGTGTTAAATGACTATATTATACGTGATTTATACATAAAAATCGTGTATAAATTGATGTAAACTTGAAATTTACATCTGTAGAAATTGTGCCAATATGATTTACCCTTCTTAATATGAAATCAAGATTTTTATAGGAACGGAGGCCGCGTTCTATAAGAGGCGGGAGCCATACGGATATGCTGGTGATAGATCAACGGAGTTTAAATTCACCGGACGGGGTACTAAAATAGAAAGAGATCAAAAACACCACTTTGTACTTATATATAACAGAAGTCTGTACAATGTTTTATATAGGTTTAGAAAGATCTATATAAGAGGGTCGGTGTTGAGAAACAATCTCCCTATATTGAAAAAACTAAGTGATAAAGATTACGACATAAATGGTAATGGTTACCACTTACATGGTAATGATTACTACTTAGTTTTCTTAGTGTAGTATCAGTGCCAAATACGGTATGAAAGAATGTTTTGTAATATTTCATCAATTTATTATTTATTTAAAATTGTAAAAATTTAAGATTACAGTAAATACAAAATGTTACATAACATGTAACATTAATATATATATATATATGTGTATGCGTATAATTATTAAATCGACTAATACAGTTAATATTTTATATGACGGTTTCAACATCAAACTTAGTTCAGTTACTTATTATAATATTTATTATTATTATAGTGAAATATTTTCATAAATATAATTTTATTTTTATACTCACAATATAACATTATTTTATGATTTTAATTGCTAATTAAAATTTAAAAATAATAATATAGAGGATAAAATTCCGTTGATAATAATCAGAAAAAAATTAAACCATCGCTGTTTTCGTAAAAGTAACGTTATGCGAGATGAGGATATAGTGTTAAAACGCATGCCTTGTACCTGTGCATTATATTTATCGGAACAATTACAATAATAACTAAAATTATGTTGGCGTATTTATCATCATAATTCTCGTAATATACCGACAGCAATAATTGTTACATATCATTTATCACCCCAAATCACTCAACTTGAATTACACAAGCGATGAGGATTTTTTGCACTTTTCTTCTTTTACTTTATTTCATTTTTGTTTTTAGTCGGTGGCGTAAGGTAAATGCTATTTCAAGATTATTTGTGGATAACGTAATTGTGTTCACACGTGGTGACGTCTTCGAGTCACGGAAATAACTTCCGTGGTGAATTTTCGTGCGAATGATTGTTCTCATCAGTAGCCGGCGTGCAAAAGTGTATGCGTTGCACACAAAAACCAGCATTGCAGCTGAAAAGTTCGGAGAATCGAAAATTTTGCCGAGCGTGCGTAAAGTCCATCAGCAGTAGAACCTCAGTGATCGTACACATTCAGCACGTATGCCGTCCGAGCCTCTCATTTGCCGGTGGATTGTGCCGGAACGTTAATGTCTCTTTGGCACGCTATCATCACTGGGACTTACTGGTGTGAACGAGACAATGTATGCCATGTAAATATGATCTATATCGTAAAATAACGACCACAAAGTTGCATTTGTACACGTGTCTATTAGATCACTCAAAATTAATCGAACGCGTAACAAAACGCACTGATATACAGTATAATACCTTTCATATACGTAATGATTAATTTTACAGTAATTGCAGAAAATCAAACTGTAATAATAAAACTTTATATCATATTTAACTCTACCCAATAATTTTAGTTTAATATCGAAACTGAGGACAAATAAATAGATCATAATATTTTATTTATTATTTCATGTGACGAATAGCAATTTCACATTCAAAACTATTTATATTTATTAATCTTTTTTATTTTTTATTTTTAAATTTTATATTTTGCAGCATAAAAATATTATGATACGTATGTTAGAAAATAAACTTGCTTATTTTTTTAGTTATAGTAAAAATATCGTATATTGGTGTAATGTGTTTCGTTATAATTTTGAATATGAAAGCTTTAAAGTATCTGAAATAATAATATTATTTTCTAGAAATATTTTTGAATAAATATTACACTTTTTTCAATAAACTGATGTTAAATTTTGCCGATGCTAAGAAGCTATATATCTAGTATTTGACATAATTTCTGTAATATATTCAATATGCACATTGAAACCATTTTACGACCATGCGAGTAACCTTGAACAAATTTGTTACTTCGTGTATGTCGAATTTTCGTAATGTTGTGAATGCATTATCGAATATTCGGGACACAGAGTATATATTTGTCTATCTAAATGTTACGAAAGTTAAATTTTTATAGTATTTGTACAGATTTGATAATATGATTATTAGTGATGTACATAAAAATTATATGAGCGCATAAATGTGTCTAATAGACTATTATATTTTATCAGTTTGACATTTACAATTACACTAATTGTACTAATCTACAGTACACAATTTAGTCAACTATCATCGTTATTACGTAAAAACTAATATCAGTTTAATCTATTGAATCTATAACTTATAAAAATAAATACTATCTCAACGTTACTTATAGTAACTGACGGTAACTCAGCCATTCATAAAAGTATCATCCAATTTCTTTTTGATCATTTATGTAGTACGTTAATATTACGTTGTAATATTATGTGCGTGTGATTTAATTGCGTTACATTATGAGTCGCTGAAAATTTACAGTTCAAAACTCAAATATATATATATTCTACTAATTTATCAAAAACAATATTAATCAATAATAACAAAAATATCAATGAATTTGTTATTGTAATAATAATTTTCTCAGATGAAAATATAATAGAGACAGTTTAAAAAATGTAAAATATCCTGATAAATTTCGTTACTTAAAATAATCCGGTTTTATATTTTAAAAGCGCAAGAAGCACACTTACATAACACCGTAAAAATTATCACCGATCGTAAACGATAGTCACTATAAATGTGACGCTATTGAACATTTAATATGTCCGAACTTGTTTGGTCATATGAATCGAGTCATTTATCGTCTTCCTACCTATTTTCCCTGACAGTGTTTTGTAAATAAGATTTTTTCACTATGAACAGAGTTATATAAATACATAAATCAATGATTAATCTTTTGTACGAAGGAATAAATTATAATGATTATATTATTAGTTAATTAATATATTATATTAACATAAAATATAATAGCAATGCATATTAAATTGATTATCGCGTATAAAACTATGTAATTTGAATTATTATAAAAGATGAGTGTGAGTTAATGATATATGATTTTGTATAATATGATAAATCTATAATTCTCTCATAATTATATAAAATAATCCAAACTCAGATTTATCTTATCTTTTATTATAATGAATAAATATCCCAAGTAGAAATTTCTCAAGTAACTCGCGAGTTACTAGAAATTTTATATACAAATTCTCTACTAACTCACGAGATACTAGACAAATTTCTACTAGGGATATGTAACATTAAGATTTATATTATAGCAAATGCTACAAGACATACTTTTTTAAAAGTTAACTGTAGGCATATTCTTCTATAAACTTAAAATATACTCAACAATATAACTTTAAAATTTAAAGATAAATTACGTATTATCTTATCTTCGTATATAATAGAGGTAACTTATATATTAGAGTTATAATTGTTTTTAATTTTTGTATTTTAAAGAACATTATTTTTATCGATCGCATGGATCAATCGCAATATATAGAAAATGTATTGTCAACAAGGTCTACACGTTAATGAATATATTAGGGATGTGCAATCTGTTCAATTGATAATGAATAAGGGTTGTCAACATGTATTCACGGTTGTAAAGATTGTACTACATTGTTTGAAAATTAATTTCTATAAATGATAATTATACATATAAAAATGAACGAAATAAATTTTGTTCATAAAAAATGGAATATGTATAATTATATTTGTCATTTTTAGTATGGGAAAAATGATCTTCCGAAACTATACGTTACGGTGAGTGTGGTAACGCATTTCAGTATTCATTAGTCAAACAATAGAACGCACTTAACTGCGCAGAGTATATAAACAACTCTTCAATCGCGCTGTATGCATAATCTATTTAATATAACACTCTATTCGCGCCTGGTTTTATCATGAGTAGGCGTTGAATAAGTACATTGTCAGAAGATCGAGGTTTGGAACGTCAACCTTATTGCGTAGGTTAAATTCGTGTTAAATGTAATGTATAACGTGTCAAATTTAAATACAAATTTTGTTTCAAATTAAATAAACGTATTATTAAAAAAACAAAACATATATGACATCTTTATTTATTATTAACTATATTACTCTTAATATAAACACCATAGCAAAGTAATTAATGAAAATGTTTATAGCACTTCATACGATTTTGATTAAACCACTCATATACACACAATATATGATAGTTTTTACATGTATTTACAAGTAAGAAAGTTGATATTTTGCGTTTAAAAATATTTAAATATATTTTAACTTTGTTTCTTCGCGTGTAATATAGTTTTTTTTTAAAAAAAAATAATATTCCGGTTCACTTTATATAAACAGTTTTTCTGTAACTTATCCTTGTGTATATATGAAACTCATTTATTTCATATCTTTATTAATACAGTTTTCTTAATGACATCACAATAGATCTTTCAAAACTCCGTAATTCAATGTGACGTGAACAATCTGTTTATATAGCTTGTATATGACTTTCAGTATTTTCGATAAATAAGAGAGATCATTCTTTTATCCAGTTTTACTTTTAGTCTTTATATTTCCTTATATTCTCTACATTGCGTCCTGAAGGTACAATAAAGAATCTTTGTTTTGTTGCAAGTTGTATGCAGCCTACAGAAATTGGAATTCGCATCTGTATAAAACAAAATGCTTTGATACTTTGTCTTAAAACGATTACGTAATAAAAAAATGAACAAGTTTATTATTAATGTAGACATTGTGTGCTTTCTAATCTAATTATTGAAATATAATAATAATTGTCATTTAACATTATTTTGATATAAATAAAGTCGGAAAAGTATGTTAAGACGATATTTTATATTATATTGTAATAATGTTTTATTATTGCAAATATATGACTACATAATATTAAAAATTTGAATAATTTAATTGCAACTTTTATTTCTATTTTATTATAACATTTAATTAATTATAATAAAATAAACGTTTATTTAAAATTATAACATACCCAATGTATATATGTTTATAAATGTCACTGGGTATGTGTCATTATCGCGCCGATAATACATTTACACCCAAAAGATTTTTCTAGCGAACCATTGCGTAGACGACCAAGTGAACCATTGACTAGAAGCTGAATCACACTATGTATTTCCTTGTTATCAAATTAGATCTGGTTACGTTTCCTAGCTTTTAAGACTGAAATTAGAGTCCTTATATTTCATATAAATTTAATTTTATATAAGATTCAAATAATTATAATGATCGGGTCTCAAATAACTAGTGTTTATTTGAAAAGTAATAGGAATATTGTTTTCTAACCTTTTCTTTCAAATGTCATAATTATGAGTGCATTGTGGATTTAATGTAACTCACTTTGCATTACATAAATTTTATTTCATTATAGTATTTAAAAATAAAATTTTCTTTAAACAGAAATCAAATAGTAATTTTAGATAAATTGAAATTGAGCGGAAAGTAACATAATAAAAAAAACTTTTTATGTATAGCTTATATTGTTATTAGGCATAGAAGAAAATTTATCCGAATTGTACTTATTTTTCAATCATTTTAACTCTTAATAATTCGATTCGAAACGTACACACAAAACGTGTCAAAAAGTGTGGAGGGAACAAAACGCGTTTTTATTCTTTAGATATATTTTACTCCACAGAAATAAGTTTTTAAGTATTTAAAAGTATTAAATTACAGTTTTTACAGAATTACAAGCTTATAAAATTCTCTTCCAAACTTGAGTTACTACCCTGGTTCAATCAGGCAGTTTTAGGTAATTTCAGGCAGTGTAATTATTGTAACAAAAAATTGAATACAAATTCAAAACTTCATATAATATCATTGTTATTCATTTATCAAATATCATTGATATTTTATAATCATTCAGCAATTATAATAAATGAAAATTTGAATTTTTATTCTAATTTTCTATTTCATTTTTCACACTGCCTGAGACTGCCTGAAACTGCCTGATACAAAACACTGACAGACAAAACACTACCTTCAGCTATAATAAAATAAAAATTATTCATATAATGTGAAAATTATGTTTTTATGATGTTAAATAAACAAAAAAAAAAAAAATCAATATGATCTAACAGTATTAATAAGTTGCTTTAATATATAAAATTCCATAAGATAATAAGATTTTTATATCTTAATATTTCTTATTTTTTTCCTTTTATTTATAGAAAAATATAATGTATAAAATTACTGTGTATTGAAAATCTGTATAATTTAACAGTTATAAAAATGTGACGGTTTGTAGCTTGCATTCTGCGGAGTCAGATTTCTGCATGACAAAGTGCTCATCGAAGTCCACGCAATAATCATGACAGTACGTAATCGCAATGTGGCAATCATTATCCAATTCAATAATTATTTTACCGTTGAAGAGGCCTGTTCATTAGCATTTTTAATTTTGTATATTTCAGATTTTTGGCACAGCAGGTGGTTCCAGGCGATGCCGCGCGTTTAAACAACGCGCGACGCACTCGATCTACCGGCTGCATCGTAAATTTAAAAGCGCGCTTTATGTGATATTTCAAATAACATGGTCTGCGTCTGCGTCATATTTGTGAGGTCCGACTAATGCTCGCGATTAACAAATAAATAGCTTTCTTCTTCGATGCCTGTGAAACAATTTTACGTATATCTTTATTTTCGTTCTTGCTTGTTTATTTTTTATTTTTTTCTACTATTTTTAAAGCTCAAAACATGATTACTCGGTACAACTAAATCGCTTATAATTAAGACACCAGCTTGTTCAGCAACGAACACAATATCAGTGAATTTATGTACAAGACGTCGATCGTTACTCATCTCCGGAAACATATTCGTTTCTTTTCATCATGTGAGTTTTTAGATTTTGAAAATTTATAACCTGTATAAAAGTAAAACATATTTTCGAAATTCTTACAATGCAATATCCAACAATAACTAGTGCTAATACCATTATCATTTTATTAAAAATATAGATAATAACTCTAATAATAAATATTTAATATAAGTAAGAAAAATTGTATACAGACGGTGATTAACATTATTAGATAAATCAAATGTAACGAATAATTAAATGATAAAAATATATTTTCATTTTATTTGAATAGAAATTAAAGTAATTATGACAAGCAAACATTCATTATTTTCTTGCATATCTATAACCAAAAAATTCTGCGTGACATTTGTATACAACTCGTTTAAATTATATGTATAATTACGAGATTCGACATAATAATTCAACCAGTATTCAATAACAAGTCATTTGGGATTGATTACGAAAAATAATTTTTTGTCCATTTTTTGAGAAAATCGAAAGGGGTTATACCCATTAACAGCATGAAAATACACAAAATAGCGATTTTAAAGTCATTTAATGTTGAAAATTACTACATTGAAAATTTACAATATTTCACCAAAAACACGTTTCTGTGTGCCATTTGCATACAACTCGTTTAAATTATGTATAAATTAGCGATTTGACATAATAATTCAACCAGTATTCAATACGAAAAATTACGAAAAATAATTTTTTGTCCATTTTTTGAGAAAATCGAAGGGGTTATACCTTAAAAAATGGCAATTTTGGCCAAAAAATGAAAATCTTTCAAATCCCTTCAATCTTCGCACATCAAAAGATATATCCATTAACAGCATGAAAGTACCTTTAGACAAATTTTGATACAGATATGATGAATCAATCCTAAAGTTGACCTAGAAGAACTGCAGTATAGAATGTAGAAAACTTGAAATGAAATAACTATACATTGAGTAATATTGCGCAATGATATTGATGAATTTTACTTTTGAATAAAGAGAAAAGGTATAAACAATTTGAATTCTAATTATCTATAATATCTAGGGAATATCTCAAATAAATTCTTTGTTGGACTCTTCATATC
>JABFQC010004047.1:0-13173 GCA_022817085.1 Psilanteris sp. ZL-2020 | reverse complement strand
CATTAAAAGTACTTTCTTTTAATTTACGCATACTGACGTGATTTAATCTTAAAATAGTTTACTATGAAAACGTTCGCGAGAAGACAAAATTGCGCGTATAATATTAGATCGATTAAAAAACCAAACAAACGAAAGATATTAACTCCGTGTAACGTGTACTCAATAACGTTTTAAAGATCAAATAAAAGTGATTAAAAAATAATTATTTTGTAACATCAAATTACCCGAGCTAAGTTGAGTTTGATTGTTTACGTTAGAAATAGATTGTGAACCTCGAATGAAATTGCTCCTTGTTTATAATAAATTATAACTTTAAAAGTATTCTAATTAACTAATTAAATCTGAACATTAAGATTTCGATCTGCGCAAAAATCAGCTCATATATAATTATCCGATTAAAAAAAAATTAAACTCCAAATAATAAATTGCATTCCGAAAAAACCAGGATGTTCAATTTTGTTAATACACGTGACATAATAACATCGAAAACAATACATTCGAAAAAATTGTATTTCTGCAAATTGAACCATTGCGATCATCGACATGTGCCGCGGACATTTTTATCTCGATATTCGCCGTCATTTTCATCGTAAATTACAGTATTGCACACGAGCATTGCATTACGAGCAGAATAAATGTTGAAGATTCGACTGCGGTACAAGAAAAACGACCTTTGTCCTAAAATCCCAGAAGGAAAATCTACAGCGCTAACGAAAATTGAAGCTACGCGCGAGTCAGGATTAAAAGCAACGCCTGGAATCTTTACTCCTAAATCGGTCGGTGAAAAGATAAAAAAAAAAAGAAAAAAAAAAAAAAAACAGACGAACGCATCGGCGCTTTCGCGAAAAGTCGCTCGGCCGAGCGTTGATCTTTCCCACGGTGGGAAGACGCGCGTTGCCGCAATTTCGGAAATTCGAGACGATTAGCGCGCGCGCGGCTCGTCGCGGCCACGAAGAAACGGCTTCGAAAATGCAGACGACGCGCCGCAAACGTCGGCCTGCGTGCAACTCCGAGAGCGTAGGTGCGCGTGGCTTCGTGTACATACATTGATACGGACACGTGGGAATATTGATTCCACCGCGTCAGCTGCTTCAGCTCCGTTGTCCGCTTGGTTACCGTACCGCGTTTTAACCTACTTTTCACGCGAGCGCCAGACACGCGCAAACTCGTGTGTGCATTCGAAGTCCGACATCAAAGTGGGACCATTCATACCCGAACTGCACCGCGCTGCGTCGGATATATACCGTCGACCTGTTGTCAACCGCGAGGCAAACGCCGCGCTTCAATGGCACGCTTATTTTTTGTTTTTTTTTTTTTTTTTTTTTTTTCATTTTTTCCGCGGTCCGCTAACGTCGTTGCGAGGCTGCTTTCGACCGGAGAAAAATACCGCCGACTTGTTCGTACGATTCGCTGGGTTTTTGTTTTTGTTTAACAATACGGCGAACACATTTTTTGACTTTCGAATCACCCGGAAGTTCGATAGCGTACGAAATGGTTATTGATTATATAACTGGATGGGTGTATATATTCATTTTCGAAATATTTACGGGACAGTAAATCCGTTATATATGGACTGAGTATATGCAAATTCGATGGGATGGATATTAGCAATTTAAAGGAATTAATTGAGTTCGAAGGATTTAATATTGTCGTGTAAATAATGTTAAAAGGAACGAGGATTTTCGAGGTCAATGAACCGTGATCGGGATCATTAAGTTTTGTTTGTCGGCCGACGTGTTGATACACAAATGAGACAAAAGTACCTCACATTTTTTGGCGGATTGTAGTTGAACGTAACGTCAAATCAGCAATCGACTTACCTGTAACAGAAAAATGTGATTGTCATTATTCGGTGAACATTTTATAACTGAAGAAAATTGTTTGCAATTACGCGTCACCCATTCCATTGTGCGATGTTAAATTCGCAAAGTTTGAACATACATTCGTCTTAAATTTATTACTCAAGTTATAAATTTGAATATTTTGATATACGCGTAACAACAAACACCGTAAACCGAACATCGCGTTTATGGACAGCGTAATTAAGATAAAAGAGTTTATTATACCATTATCTGAATTTTCGTAGTTTGTGACACGTGGATTTAAATTTATTTAGAATATTATCCGCGGTTAATTAATATATGGAATTAAGATTAAATAATATATTTCTGAGTGTTTGTCGAGTCCACTGTTGCTGTTTAATAACGAAATAAAATAATGAAGCATATAAATATACGTCGCTTATTAATTCGTATTAGTTCGAAGTTAATTATTTTGATATACTGAGAAAAATTTCTATTAAAAATTACCGTGCTAAAACATTACTTTGATGCGATGTTTGTCAACAAAGAATGATTACCGTTAAAGTACAGTAAAAATATCGAAGTAAATCGAAGTAATGTTTACGATATTTAGGGGTCATTTTTGTGTTTATAAACATCGCATCAGAATACTGTTTTGGCACAGTTATTTTTAATAAACATTTTACTCAGTGTATATAGTTATAATACATATTTTATTTATCGTGACTGCATTAAGAGATGACTCAAGTGCAATATCGTGAATTTTTTTGAGTAGATTTATGATTAACGTTTTGCAATGTTTTATGCGTGTGTACGTGCACTGTAATTACAGATAAAAATTTATGAATCACAAATGGAGTCAGTGTGGATGTTTTGTGTACCGGGGGAAATAAGTTGAATTGATAAATTTATAGGCTAGTGAAACTTTTTTAGCCGGCAAAAGTTCAATTACCCACAAATGCATTGTGAGAACATGTGATTTATTTTAAGAGACTTTTGGTTCTAAATTTTAAAACGATTACATGTATCTTATTGTAATTCGTATATTTTGTTAATGGAAAAGTTATTTAAGTGTTTCCAATTTGTGTTTTTGTAGTTGAAAGTTGAAATATGTCCAAAGTTTGTACTATATATATTATGCTCGTAGAGATCATTGAAAGCTATTGATTATATGGTAACATTTTATATTTATTCCGCAAAACGATACATTTGGTTGATTATTTTGGAATTTCATATATATATTTATTCTGTGTCGCATAAAAGGAAAACGCAATGTATTTCAAAGTAACCCCATTAATTTGGCAAAATTTATATTTAATGTCCTTTTTTTCTTTTCGCGTTGCGTTTTTCTTCTTTCCAATCCGAAATTGAAATTTGTAACTTTCCGAAGATTTCATAAGTTTCCTATACACGACGCGGTTCTTCTCAACCTTTTTTGTCCCGTCCACTTTGATAAAACAGAGAATAATAAGAATACTTGAATAAAAAAAACCGAGATTGACTTTAAGAGGCTGAAATCAATCTGGAGCATGCTATTGTCGTATTTTTGCGCGCAGAAATGGTAACGCGGATTTGTCGATATTTGGCGAATCCAATAGCGACGACGAAAATGATGAATCGACGTGGAAAACTATATACATATATAAATACACGATGTCAGAAATACGACTCTTTGCGGAAGATGGATCGTGATTAATTTCGCTGTTTTATATTTGTTCGTCGAACAACGTGAATATTGCAAAATCTAAATTAATTAAAGCGTCGACTTTTTGGGTCAATGTATTTTATATATCCCGTCGAATCTTGGTGCACACATTTTTTAAAACTGTCTATTAACCCAGTGAAATTTGACGATACGTTCAATTGACGTTCGCATGGAGAAAATGTTGCATGTATTTTAAAAACAATTTTATTACGCGCAGATATTTTATAGCATCATTTACAAAGTCTATAAAACACTATATAATGTTTAGAATTTTTCCGACACTGTATATTACCATCGTTTTAAACTCGATAATAATTGTATGCAATTTAAAATATCGAATGCAAATCCGCTGCAAACCATATAAATAACGATCGTCGCGAAATTATAACGGTCGCAGCAAAACGAGTCGAGTGATTTAATTCAAAAAACAACAATAATCTTGCAAATAAGTAATTTTTAATCAACGCGACATTTCGAGGCAATTAAAAACAATAACGAAAAGTCAATTAGTAACGTTTCAAAAGCCTCCAACGAGAACGTCCCTTAAATGCATACTTAATACACATTTTTGTCATTGATTAATGCAATTGCAACCTGGTAACCAAAGGTAATTTATTCCGCAAATTATATCTATGCATGACTCATGGTCTTGCATATATGCACACACATGCACACCCGGGCTTATCAATTCCATAATCTAATAAATAAGAAAGTCCGAATAAATTCAAAAGTAATGGATTATCTTGAAGCGCTGTATGCGAATAAAATTGTTTTCAAAGTTCATTTAATTGCTCGCGGTTTCGCATGCGCACGCGCGTACAACAAGCAGCACAAAGCTCGGGGAAAAAAACAAAACGCTTCGTGTAGTAAATACAGCTTAATTTAAACTTTTGATCGCGATGGCGTCGGGTGTAGTTTTATATATACATATATATATATATATAAACATCGGTCAACAATTTGGCCGCCGAATTAAATCCTCGGTACCAGAACAAAGTCAATTAACGCGACGTGATAGTGGCAAAGGTAAATATGCACTTTCGAGGGAAATACAATTTAGAGACGAAGGGCGTTCGAGCGTCGTGCCGGCGGTGCAACTTTCATTCCGAAGCGTTCTCGCGCCGATCGAAACTTTGCGTTCGGCCGAATTCATTGTCGGCACCGCGAAACGATTTCGCGCGATCGTAACTCGCAAAATGCACGAGCCACTTCGCCCGGCCGCTCAATAGGTGCCAATTTTAGCGCGCGCATTTGAATAACAATTTTACGCACTTTTCATAAAGTGACAAAGGCGTCGTCGCCGAGCGCCTCAACCGGGTCAAACGCGGACGCCGGCTTAATCCGACAAATGTTTGCTTTCAACTCGTCACTCGCTCGCGACTAATTGACAAGTTTCACTCAATTATTTTTCATTATCTCCCGGCCGTTTACTTAAGATGCGCAGTTTAAATAAATTGCCGTTTTAATTCGTCGAGTAATCCGTTCGTTCGCTGCCGTTTGCTTTGATTCCGAAACGAAAGTCAAACGAACGATCGTGAGTTCTTGCGCGTCCTTTTCTATCCGCCGCGGGTTCGCGCGACGGAGATACGCCGCCGATTTTGTTCGCAAAGACCGGCGCAGTCGCGTAATCGTATGCAGGCGAAAATCGCGGCGTTTGTTTCGGCCGCGGGATAAAGCAAGGGTCGAAAAATAAAGTATTCTCCGTGGTAGCGGGAGCGTAAAAAAATTATCAAACTTCATGCTGAATGCGCTTTATATTCCCATTTCTCGGCCGTAAAAAGCAATGGACTCTTTCATTAAATGCACGGAGACAGGCCGGGACAAAATTTCGTTCCACGTGAATTAATTTTCTCGGCTCGGCGATTGGAAACTGTTTGCGTTATCGTTTGAGCGATGTGCTCGGATTATCGCGCGGATCCTTTTTACTTTGTTTGCATCGCGTTTACTAATTCCGCCGTGGAGCCGACTTTTCAATCTTTCACGAACCTGACACTTTCATTTTTAAGGGTAAAACGTTGCTTCTATAATTACTGACCTGTAATTTCCGAATCAGAACACAACGTTTTGCGCGAGCCGGGGATTCTTCCCGATTTCAAAATTCGGCGATGAATTATTAATGGCGCGTTTTTTAATGCTTGGCAGCAGTTTTGGTTGTAATGATGCAATGTTTTCGTTATGTTGGGTCGTTTTTAATCGAATCGGTTGCAAATGTTTAATCGGATTACGTGGTTTTAAATTATCAAGCTATTGTTACTATATACGTATTATTACTATTATTATTATACTACTATATTAAGTATTAATTAAAGATAATTAATGAATCTTTATTATTTATGACGAATGTCTGGTTTGTTTAAAATAATCGAATGTATTTTTAATAAGTTTGCAATTGAATTTAAAATCGGTCGACATTTTGTTGTAATCGTCAAAACAGTGAATATATTTTTGTATTTTGTGTTAAACAGTTATGTTTCTTTCGAACAAAGAACACGTATAAATTTAATTTATTCTGCGATATGTTGAATTAAAAACAACGTTTAAGAATTGGGATAAATAATTTAGAAACTCCGATCGGCATATTTATCGTTACCTGATAATCTTAACAAAATGAAATTCACGTGACCAAGCTATAGAGATTAGCAGTTTTTTTCTGCAGGCCGATTATATCGTTTCTTTTTCGAGAAATTTCGCGAAACTGCAATTGAATTTTTCACGTGAATCGAAATGTCCTGTAATCCCTGTACAAAATTGCGCAAGCTATTTTGTTGGAGAAAAACTATCGAACTCAAACGATATATTGGCAAAGTTTGAAGTTACGCGGCTCGTCTTTGGCCACGAGTATTAATGCGAATTATCGCTAGACGGTCTGTACAAGCCGTGCGAAATCAAACGTTTCGAAGGTAGCATCACGCGATTTTAGACTTACAAAGTTTGCGGCAATATAAGGGTCACACGGTATCGTAACACCAATTAAAAATAAAATTGCAATTCACATCTCGAAAGTACTGAAAACGTACAACATAATTACATAATTTTTGTAATCGTTTGTATTGTTTATGTATAATTTATGTAAAAATGCATATACATTCATGTACCATATATATTACATACGTGAAGATTTATTTACATAAGTGATATAATTTAAAATCGATATATACACGACGTACCAAATTGCTTTTTATAATCTGGGGGAAAATGGAATAAAAAAAAACTAATTTTGTATTTTAGATTAAGTTGTCGATTAATCTTGAATGATTAATAGATTTTTGGAAATAAACTGTCTGATAAGGTATTTTATTTGATATTGATTATGTATAATTAATTGTGAAATTTGTGTGTCTCATTCGGAATATTTGTACGCGGTTCTTGTCAAATCATAGTTACTTCATCAAATATATTCATTTGCGATCCAGTGAGTTCTTCTTTAACGGACCCGCGTTATCGACTGATTAAAAATATAATTTCATTTGACAGCAATAGCGATAAAGTACTTATATATAAAATGTAATAACATAATGATATACGAGTAAAGAGAGTTAATTAATTGATAGTCTATATAAATTCCACATGATCCGTACTAAATATTGTTAATACCCGTACTTTTAAATTTAAATAAACTTCACAGTTCATACATAATACGCTACAAACTGAATTGCAAGTTCTGCACTTTTTTTCTGCCGAGTTAATTAAAAATGAAACTTGTATATACCATCAACAATTGTATAAAACTTTTTATAATATACAATGGATTTATTATATTAATAAATCAAACAAGCTGGAAAATTATAAATTAATGTATATATATATATATATATTTAATCCACAGTGCCGTCTAACTTCAACTTTTATTGATCCTTTTTTACCGAACTATTTTATATTAATTGCAGATATACTTCCATTTCTAAATATACCTTCAATAGCCAAGGATTTATAACGATTGACTATATATAATGTTATTCAATAGTTTTTTATTTGTAATTTAAATAATTAAACTAAAAAACTAATGCTTGGAATGATATTGATTGAAAAGAAACATACCAATTGGCACTGATTACCCATCACTCTAATAACCATCAATCATACCAACATCATTCATGTTCAACAAACGTCTTTTTTTTACGTGAACCAACCGTCTGCTAAGAATGCTTTCTTTCTGAAAAACCTTCATTTATATCAAATCGCAATACCAAGCAAAAAGTTAAATAAAAGCTGCCAGAATGTGTAATATTAATCAACGTAGGTTTCACAAAAGGGTCAGATAAACAAACAACTTGACCTTGGAAGTGAGGTAATCATCGGCGTGTAATTTGACTGGATGCAGATAAGAAAATGTTAAGGTTAGCGCGACCCACGTTTGAGGCCGGAAATGTTTATCAAAAAATTAGCGCAGAATGAATTATCGATTGACCTAGCGCATTGATTTCCCGCCCTGACTGAGCTAAATCACACGATAAACAACGACGAAACGCGAAACGTGACCTTCGAACTAATCGGAAGTAATTTCTAATGGAATAAAAAAATAGAAACGTGCGATGGCCCGCTTTGTGCGATCGTCGATTTTATTGAAGATGAAGTTTCACGAGCGCTGAAAAACGGAGTAGAAATTTAGCAAAGATTTAGATATCGCGATAAGAAACCAACTGTGCTATTAAACGATTCGAATTGGACATTTATCAAGAATTCCATTGAGTTCGGGTTTGGGTTAAGTTGAATTTGCATTAAAGATAGTGAATTTCCGGAAGAAACGCGAACATATTTCCCGGATAAATTATCATTTAAATCAATTTTTTTTAAAGAAACTTGATCTATTTTCTGTGTAGAATATAAAAACTTAAAATCAGTGCACCATTTTCAGGATATGTTATTTCATTAAAATAAGCTGTCCATAATTTAGTGCAACATTTTCTTAATTTGCATTAAATGTTTGAGTTCTAAATCGATGATCTACATAAGAATAATGTTGCTATAAAATTGCCTTATGTCTGATCAATTGTAACCTATATAGTTCCATCATTTGACAACGCTAGCATATAATAAATTCGGTCAAATATTGTAAAACTATCCTCTTCGGGTCATCCATACGTATAGGTTGATTTTTTACATATTTTGACCGTTTTTCTCATTTTACACTTCCCAAATTCTTTCGACATCAGCTGATACTTATCGGGAAACGTTCATATTCGTGTGGTGCCAGGGTACAATTAGGAAGGATGCGGTTCACAATTTCAAAGAGGGATTTTCCGTTTGACGATTGAACAAAACCATTCGATTCCTCAGACGCGTGCATTCTCAGCACCTGATTCCTCAAAATGTCGTGACAGAGTGGCGGAACGCGTATCTGAACGCGGAAGTCGTCGTAACGTGAGACAGCTGCAAAAGCAAATGAATGATCCGGTGGAATTTGTGTCGATGGTTTCTGAACGTGCGGTAGCCGTGGAGGAGAAGGGCAGAGCGTGTCAAGTGGAACGGACGATGTTATTGATTTTCTAGCATCATCTGATCCGAGAATGTCGTCGAGGGTAAACAGAAAAGGGTTGACTCGCGTTATCGCATTCTTATCCACGCAGTCTCTTGAGTTACGAATAAGATAACACAATAGGCCGGCTCCGTGACGCACGCGGCTCTCGTCATTTTCGCGACTTTCGTCGCGAAACAAAAACCCACCTACTTAGTTTTGTTGCCAGGGTAACAGCCTAGATTCGAATGTTGGGTATCAAAAACTTCCGCAGCGTGCCATCAAACCGGGCCGTTGTTTGGAATCCGCGCGTCCACGAGTAGATTCATCGATTTGGTAAACTTTCGGTTGGATTTGGGTTTCTTTTTTTTTGGGGGGGGGTCTATTTTTCATTTGAGGATTTTTGGTTCCAACGATCATTGCTGAGAATCGTCCGCGCGTAAACGTGTAGATTTAGTTGTCGTTTGACCGTACGGTTGATTCGAAGAACCCCATTTCCAGTTTTCATTACATCCTCTTATCCGATCAATGGATTTGATTGGCGTTGATCAATGATTTGTATTAAGATTCTTTTGATGTTCGAATACGCGAACCGATTTCGGGAGGAATTCAATTTTTATTTGTGTTTATATATAAACAATATCTACACTGAAAGAAATAATCCTGCAAACTTTACTAGATAATATTGTAAACATCGGATAAAGGAAGAAAATGTAAATAAATACGTGAAAATATGATTATTTTTATCAGATTGTATGGTAATTTTTATCACATTTATTGTACTTTTAACTATCCCATGTTTACAATATAGTATGGTAAAATTTGCAGGATTATTTCTTTCAGTGTAAATTTAATCCATATAAATATGTAACGTAATTATATTGTGCAAACATGATAATGATTTATTTAATCAAATTGAAATTATAATCCTCTTGACGCAGTTTTAGGATTCGAAAGAAAGTAATGCAGGTCATGAAACAAAACGCATACTCCGATAAAAATCCGTCTAAGATATGTTTTAACGGTAATTTTAAATATGCGGTATCCAACTGGCACCGATGTTTCCCGAAGATGTAATCATACGATCCAACCGGTATTGTACGCAACTCGCGCGTTAAGGAAAAATTCATCAATAATTTTGAATGGCGTGCAATGTGTACATAGACAACAATAAGAACTATTGATAATGGCGGTGACCGTATAAAAGACGCGCGGATTTATTTCGACCAGCCTAAATCCGAAACTAAACAGAGAAGACAAATGGATTGACGAATAAACGAAGTGGATATATTTTTTGCGGCAACGAATTCGATTTTGTTTCACGCATTCAAGGTTCTGCGCGTGTATTGTTAAGCGCGTATTATAGAATACCATTAACGCATTCATTCAAAGTTTTTCACGTTACAACAATAAGCCTGTATTCCCGTGGTAAACTAGATTACAATTTTGTCGTCGTCGTAACTTTTAATGAATTAATTTAACAAAAAGTTGATACCCTGTTATGTTAATGAAAGTTTTCTGGGAAACGATGACTTGAAATCGTTCTTCAAAGTTGGCAATATTTGACATTGGAAACGAAGTCAGGCGTAAATAGAGATTGGTTTCGTGAAACGTTTGAATAAATAAAATCATTTTAACATTAACTCGCGGTTTTTGATCAATTGGACGTAACAGATAGTGAAATTAATCCCGCACAAAAGTCTCGATCTCTAAAGTCGACCAACATTTTCAAACACTTTTTGTTCCAGGCCGTGTTAGAAGTAACGGTTTGGTTTGCGAAATTACTTTTTAACGTCATTTCTATCCCGCGTTCCGGTTTGCTAAAAAACACCCCAATCTGAAAGTTTCGAATGGTTTTCTTTCATTTCATACCGCGTCCAAAATTCGCAATCAACCACACGCGGATGAAAATGTTTATCGCGAGTACGAAAAATGCGCATTCGCGTTTTATTTTGCATCCACAAATAAGTACTTCTAAAAATTGAATCAACTCGAATCTGAATTTTTTACCGCGCTGAGTCACAACAAAAGTATCTTAGCGGCGTGCTTGCATTGGAACAACGACCTTTTCGTTTCATTCTACATCCTTCTTTTGTTTCCTGCACTTCGTCGTCTTTGAGGCCACAAAAGTGGACACGAAGGTAAAGAATCTCTCGTCTCTTTCAAGGCAGCAGACCTCTCGAGATTACAACGTGGCAAGAAGGATGAAAGAAGGAAAGAACTAGAGAAAGAAGAAAGAGCGGAAAGAGACGAGGTGACACCGGCAAAGGAGCCTTCAAAGGTTGATGAATGGTTGGCTACTATATCAAAAGAGAAAGAAAGAGGTCCATTCATTATCCAAAAGCACATTTTCCTTCCACATTTTCTGCCACAATTTTTGAGCGAATCCGTGAGATTGATTAGCAATCGCATTTGCCGTTTCGATCGAAATAAATTATCCGCGCTCCTCTTCGGGGCAACTGTCTAAGCACTTGGAAAAATATGGTTTGATAATACACACAAAGACGGGACGAATATCCTCGTAAGCCTCTGATTTATCAGACGAAACGACAGGGTGAATTTTTTCATAACACGCGATAAATGAATAATAAACAACTGAACAAACAATATATATGGATATACACGTGTGTGAGTGTGTTTGTAAGAACTGTTACAAAACGTACTTGTTAGGTATCAGTGTGATTCCAAGAATGTATACAATTTCATTACGTAAAATCAAATATTTAACATTTTCCACTTTTAGATAGAGGATAATATTACAGGAACTCCAGTTATCTCATTACAATTAGAGATATTTTCCATGACTCGACTTACTAAAAATCCTATACGGAACAAGTCGGAGTTGTACACTTGCATTTTTACAGACCTCGTACCTTTAAGGGACACAACTCTTAACCGTACACTTTTTTACAACCACCTTACACGAAAGCAATTCCGCTCGCATAAAACACCATATCTATAATTACACCGAGATAATCGACCGCAATTAAAACACTTAGGTTGACCGCACAAGATATTTGATCAATTATTTATCCCGAAACACAAGCGAGCTTTTTTTTTCTCGGACATTTCGTACTCCCCACTGCGGCTTGATAATTCTTCCGTCCCCCCCCCCCCCACAAAGCACTCTCTTTATAAATTATAAATTGCTTAAAACGAACGTATCAACGCCGCAAAAACAGTTACAACTTTTTTTTAAGAGTTCATTGTTCTTCGTCCGTGATTATCATGCTCTGAATATTTCAAATTCTGAGAATGTCGAGTGTTCATGACGAACATGTTTGAATGTTACGCGATAAGCAAATGAGGGAGCGAGACGGGTTTCCAGACTCTCCGTAAAACACGGATCGACTTGTACGTGACCCTTTTTATCTCGCAAACCGGTACCTTGCGGATATATTTACGCATTGTGTTTTCATGCCGCGACATTCAATTAACTCGGCGCTTTATACGAATATGAGAAAGTGTAAAGTCAGAACGATCGTCGGCGCTATATTTATTGTTATCAGCCGGAAACGGGGATTCAACTAAAATATGTCATTACGTATTCTCACTTCGGTTCTGGTTTTTCCTTTGCATTCAAGCTTATTGGTGCATGAACCAACACACACACCTTGTATCCGTGCCGAGTGTAAATAATATGGATCAGGTTCGAAAAACTTACGAGCATGCGTAACATCATGAGCGTACACTTGATATTGCGTTAATTTAATTACATCAGCGTGATTGGTTTCTCGCATTTTTCGGGTTCGGTGTCAAACAATGGAAATGATTTCGCTCGACGGGGATGTTTTTTGGATCCGTGGACGAAATTGTTGGCAAATTTTTGGTTACGAAATAAGCCCAAAAGGTATAACAATACACTGAGAAAAAATTACTTAGTAAGATCTACTGAAAAGTTTAGTTAAACCAGTACCATAACCATCAAATACAGTTAAATAAACTGTGAGATTCAGTTTTGGTTAAAATAACTATAATTTTAAGTAGTAATGCAGCCAAAACTGACATTTTTAACTGAAACTGCCAAGTTCCATCAAAATATCTAATTTTTTCAGTTGGTCCAACTAATTATTTTCAGTCATGGCTACACTGAGAAAAATTAAACTTAGAAAAGTGCTGTTTATAACACTAATTTGGCGACATTAAAACAAAATCCTAAAAATTACTGTTTATAATAGCATTATAATAAAAAATAGAAGGAAAATTTGGTA
>JABFQC010004046.1:0-13175 GCA_022817085.1 Psilanteris sp. ZL-2020 | reverse complement strand
ATACAAAAATAAATTCCCATTATCGAAAAATGTGTGCAAATTCTAGCATTTTATAAAAATGTAAAATTTAATATTGTAATAAAAGAAAACACTATTCCGTTACAACAAACTTAGAGAACCCCCTTAACCAAAATAATGATGTTAATATAATATTGTAACGATAACCATGCATATACTCTGGTTATCGTTACTAGAATTTTTTCTCTGTGTACACTGGTAAACATTTATAATAAAAGTGTCCTATTTAAGACACAAAGCGACTTCAGTAAGACGCCTAAATGTCTTAATCTAATGCACAATATTGTATATTAAGACAGCCAGTGACTTAAATAAGTCACTTTGTGTCTTAAAATCGTGACATCTAAGACACTTTTTTTTAGCAGTGTAGAAGTCTTATTATTAGATACTATTTATGTCTTTTGCATGAAAATGCCGTGATTGAAGACACTTGTTTTAGTAGTGTTAGAATACGAAAAGTTTAATTGAACCATTGTATCGTACACTGTAAAACCATAGTTCTGTAAAATCTCCCCAATATAGTGTAATTTTACACTCTGTAACGTTACATATAATGTGTAATATATACACATATTGTGTGATTTTACAGAAATAGGTTTACAGTGTAACTGTGAAATTCAGTAAACTTGACAGGGTTTAATGTTAAAGTTGTCTGTCATATTCTGCTAAAAGAACTGCTTTTTCAATCATGGTTTACTCAAATGCAAAATGAATGAATGTTACTAAATAATAAAATATACTACCTAAATATATACAAACGATTCTAATAAATATAACAAGATTTAGTAAATACATATAAAACGCACTTTTGTTTATATAGTCAATGAATCGCTGTTCTGTTTAAACGAAGAGTTAATTTTGCGATATTGCAGCGTATCGTGATCCCGATTTGGCAGCTTTATTTCTATATAAGGAGTTGTATATATAAATGCTTACAAGCGTACATCCTTAATTTACATCCTTATTTTAGGCGTCCCATTCATCATCCTCTTTATATAATCTATAAAAGGTTCCTGTTCAAATCTTTCTATATGGTCCAGACGAGTATAATCTTAATACAGGTTGTATCAGATTTTCCTCTGGTCCGGGCCACAGCAATGACAGGGCGTGCCTGATTTAATTTCTTTTCAGGATCTTTCTAGAAGTGGCATTTTTAAAAGTTAAATAATATTATTTTTTGATTAAACTCATTGAAATGATTTTAAAGGTACTTTTAAAAGTGAATATTTAAGTATTAAAAGTAACGTTTCGTTGAATAACTAACAAAATAAATACACGCGAAATTTATTTAGAATTAAAATAATATATTACATTTTTAAGTTTATTTTGATGGTTGGCTTTGTATAAATAACATGTTAGTATGACAAATCTAAAATGTTCGAAACGCCGTCTACCATACACTGTAAAAACAGGAATCTTTTGAATGGCTTATTTTAAGACACCACTGCCTTAAATGAAGGCGCTACACTGCTAGAAAATAATGTCTTAAATGAAACTTTTTTAAGACGCAAAGTGACTTATTTAAGTCACTAGCCGTCTTGATACATGATATTGTGCATTTGATTAAGACACAGGCGTCTTCATTAATAATAAGACACGTATATTATTTTTTTTTAACAGTGTATGTGACTTGTACGAAAAGACGCCTTACGAACAAGCCATTTTGAAGGTTTAAGACACCGAAATATAAGACGCCTGAATTGAAATTAATTATTTTTCGGTGTGTTTATTTATTAAAAGTAATAAGAATGGATAATTTTAGTTGATATAAAAAAATTAATGAAATTATACATTTATAATAATATATTATATCTATAATAATATATATAAGTACAAAATGTACCACAAGTGACAGAAAACGAGGTTATGTATGATCTAAGGCGTCTTGCAAGTGTCTTACTATAAGTCGCCAAACTGATTTTGTTAGTGAATCACTGAAAACTGTCTACAAAAAGGTACCTTAATTTAAGACACTATTTTAACAGTGTAGACGGAAATGCGCGCACAACATTATATTTATATTAAACAATTATTTATGTTTACATTTGACAAAATAGGGAATATTGAAAATATAATAACTTTGAAAAGTGCTTTTGAATTTTAATTGAAAAATTGAACGTAGAATCAAACCGAAATAATTTGTATCATTTTTTATCTGCACTCGTAATTTGTCATGTAAAAGCCAAAATTTTATTGCAATTGTGCTATTATACTCCAGGAGATTACCAACTTCGATATTGTAATCTACGAATTTCGTGCATTATTTGTGCTTTCGTTTTTTAAACTATAATCTGTTTGAATCATTTTTGTTATATAATATATATAAATTAAAAAATATAGGAGTATTTTACGGTATTGTTCGCATCATTCCAAGTACAGCAACCGTATGCAGATTTAAAATACAAAATTTAAATAGATACAATTGTGTAATTGTTGTAAATCAAACGATTTGTTGCCTTGTATACATATATATAAACATATTGAAATGTCTGACTTGCACCACACTATATTAACATATATGCCATTCTTATTCAAACATATACATTGTTTTCCATATTTATACGTATGTAGACATCTATATCATTGCTCACTACGAATAAATACATTTTAATGAGAAGTTTAGAGAACGTCAATTTTCGCAAAAGCGAAAAATTAATGAGAAACAAAATTTACGCATGTATATTGTGATTTAACAGCGCGAACGAGCTATTTTTGATAACACGTGTATATTATTGTCTTGTTTAACAATGTCAACGCGTGTATATGAGAAATGTGATATTGCGATGAAGCATATACATAAGCCTTGTATAAAATAATTGAAAATATTTTCATTGTGCAAGGAAACAAAATTATACATTAGATGATACACAGACGTTTTTGAAAAACCGTATTTCGGCTGCGTTAACGAGATCGTAATTAGATGATGACGATTTACGAATTAGAATAATGAGGGGCGTTAATTAACAATCTAGCAATATGAATTAAAGTAACCTGCAGCGAGATCTATCTCTACTATAATCTTACGGAGAAAGAAATTGGTTAATAATATTAATTTTGGAGCAGCAAGAAGCAGGAAACAGTGTGTGCGCATTGCTAAAAATATATTTGTGTCTTATTTAAGACACAAAGTGACTAACCCGAGGCGAAATTTTAGTCCTACATTACCCTTACATCGGGGTACCTTCATTGGCACTCTTTAACGGATTTAACTGCTTAAACTCGAATATTAGGTCCTTTTTAAGACCTACATGGCTCTAGAACGTTGCCCAAATAGCCCCTACATAACTGCTCCTATTGGCAAAACGGGAAATTTCGGCCGTTTTTAGGGGCTAAGCCGGTGGTATTTTTATACAATTTCGATAACTTTAAGGTGATAAGTAGAGGTTAAATTTCGCCTCGGGTGTCTTAATCAAATGCAGAATATCATGTATTAAGACAGCTGTTGACTTAAACAAGTCACTTGGTGTCTTAAAAGCGTTGCATTTAAGACACTTTTTTCTAACAAACACTCGTGTCGTTCGGCCAAAACTTCACCCCACGGAGCCCGAATTATTGCAATTCAGCTCGTATCACGCTGATTACAGTCTAATACCCCGCACTAATTAATAAGCGAGCTGAAGGGTTGATGCTTGATTTAGTTATGTAACACCGTTCAAACAGTCGCTAACTACCTAATGCATTTATGCTAATTGATTATTAGCATCGATAGGTTGTAGCCGCTTCTTACGACGAATCTCATCATAAACGAATTAGCCCGGCGAGCGTCGAGTAACGATTTTCATAACAGACGAATGCGATTTTGGGCGCCGAGATGGACGCGGATCTTGCATTGTCCGGGCGAGCTTGTTGCAATGCAGATGAGCCGCGCACGTAGACAAAGCGCTTGTGTACACGCGGCTATCTTCCGCCGGCGAGTCAAGAGTTATTTCCCCGGGTTTTGGTGCTCCGCGAGCACGTTGATACGCTGAGCACCACTGCGACTGACGCACACACTCTTGGGCGCCACGTTAGCCGTTACCTGCAGTCAGGCTAAAGGTCCGCTTGTTTAGTCTCGTTATTCTTATATTTGTTGCGTAGTTCGGCCGCGGATCCAAACTTATTCGCGCGGTTGACGCATTGTCTCTATCTGATCAAGCCGCGAACGGCGCTCGGTTGTTCACGAATGATGGCGTCGGCGACGATTTTATACAGCCGGCGATCAGTCGATCGCTCTGGGTCTGTCGGTTCTTCCGCAGAAACAACAATTTACCAAATTAATTACGCGATTAATAATGCAAATAATCATTATCAAAGTATTACAACTTTGTCGAATCATACTTTATTCGAGTTGGTTCATAAATTATAACGTTTAAACGGCATAATTTAAGCGCCTAACTTTTTAAGCATTATCATTTATTTAAAACTTTCAAAATAAATGAAATAACTCTATAAACGTTGCGAGGAATAATAAAATTTGCAGACATTCATTCTCCCGCGTTTATTTTAAATGATTAACTCACAGAAAATGTAATTACGTCTAAATCTAAACATTAAGTTAAATTGCGTTTTATTGTGTGCAACAATTGCACTTATTGAACAATCATAACGAGAATAAACGACAATATCGATTTTACGCGTTGACGAATATAGACAACGTATTGAAAAATGTTTAATTTTAAAAGGTTATTCGGTGCAGAAAAAGTGCATGATTTTAACGCGGTTGAAATTGAAAACGTTGCAGCTCGTAAAAGTTTACAAGTTTTTAGCTCTAAATATGAGCTCGATGAAAGTATATATTTTGAGGTGGCACATTTTTCTTCACTTCGCAAGTAGGTTGCACACGTTTCGTCGTAAATATTGCAAAATCAATTTGACGACGGGATTCGCCAAAGCTCGAAGCCATTGCACAAAATTACGCACAGTTAACTCGGAAATCAAAAGTCATTAGCTCTGTTTCGAATAATCGCGTGTCGGCTTTAATTCGTACAATTTGCACATCGTTAAGTCCTTTTGCAAACTGAATCTTGATGATGGAAGGTAATTATTCTGAAGGATATCTTCAATTAGCAAGTATTTATGGGATGCGCGCGAAACGCGCTCATATCAAATCCGTCTTTTATTCTACCTGGTCGGATTAGCGCGCTCTACTTGCGCTCTATAATTCGATTACTTTAAGCAACTTGCGGTCACCACAGACGATGGTGTTAATATCGTGTACGCCGCGTTTCTTTTTTTCTTCAACTAGTTTGGCTTCTCAATGTTGAGCAGTTTATACAGTGCTATACTGGAATTGAATTTGCTTGGACATGACAAACCGGTTAGCCGTTAGTTAAACTCACTTAGCCAAAGGCCGAAAATGCTGCTAAAAATATGCGCCAACTCCGTCAAGTTTCAGACAATTAATACAAAACGAATTGACAAAACTTTAAAACAAATTAATTTAAATGTTCGCCAAAGTTCAGGTTTCGTTTAAAATTTAACAATCTCTGATTATGACGTCAACTACGGCGAACAAGTTTAAGGCCAATTTTAGTTAAGACCGGTGCATGATAAAGTCTAACTGATTATAACAAACTGAATTTGATCCTTATCAAACTGTACCATTTGTTTATGGCAATATGCAAATCAAGCTATAATCTTATTCATGCAAATTTGTCTTTCAAATCTTAATCAGTTTCAAACATTTTTTCAATTATGTTAAATTAATCAAAATCACGTGCAAATAAATATTCTTGTAATGCTTTAATCCAAATGTTTATATTAATTCAAAGTATCTTTGATCAGGCTTTGGACGATTTCAAAATTTCAAATTAAATTAGCCGCTGCACAATATTTTAACTTTTCAAATAAAAATAACGACAAACAAAGTACAGCATGATAATGCTTGTGTTGTATGCGTATATATGTGTGCCGAATATATTGAACATATTTAACATACGTTCAGCATATAAGAAAGTATAATGTTATGTTACGAACTGTTCCGTAAAGTTGTTTGGAAACTTTAATTTGAAATACTGAGCAAATATAATAAATATATATATATATATATTATACTTTAACATACATTTTGTACGAACTATGTTTACACGTATATGCAATTCGAATTCTATGCTTCGAACAGCTGTCAATAGTTTACTGATTTGACTACTCGCAACTTCACGAACAATGCATCTAGTTTTTTGACTTTTACGTGGACATTATTCAGTAAAATATTTCTAAAGGTAAAATTTTTTATAATTGGTTCAAATTAGAGAAAACGAAATTTCTAAACGTAAAATGTAATCAATTTTAGTTTTAGAATGAACAATCAATGCGTTTCAAAGCGTAGAAAAATTGGGTTGAATCTAAATTTCGATTTTCCAATCATTCATTATACATTATACGTTAATCCGTTTAATATAATGGCCGCTTTTTATCAGTTATTATTATTAAACTCCATATAATTCTTTTTTTTTTTCAAATTTATCATTCTATGACTCATAGAAAATATCATTGTCAGCAATCTGGATACTTTTTCCGTTTTAAAAGTCACGTAAAACTATCCCGACGTTTTTGTCATTATAATTACTATTATCTGGTTGGGTTACGTGCTGACACGAAACGCGCACTCGCCTCAATCAAGCGGACGAACAGATGAGAATTGAATATTGTTCTGCGGCAAGCGATGTTTACAAGTCTGGTTGCATAAAAGAGTGCGCGAGAGCAGGAACAGAAATAAGGCATTAGGAGAATGAGTGAAACAAAAAAAACCTCCTCGCCAGCAAGTGACCCCGCGTAACCGTAAATAATTCAACGTCTACCATCGTTGGCGCACTGATGCGAGTAGTCACATCACAACCACCACCTATGTCCAGCGACGATTTTTACCTTTCTGAAGCATACCTTTGACGTCCGACCTTTTTTGTCGCGTAGCCACCATTGATCCTCATCGTGCCACTTTTACTGCTTCGGCAATATTTATTTCCGGTATTTTGCAACCCTTTACTCCAACTTCTTTATACGTATTACGTTTCCAAATTGTAAATGCCCCTGAACAAAATTTGAAATATTGTATCAGGAATGAAACGATAACGTTATAACATGTTTGATCCAGGTATTTTTTGCGCGATAATAAAGGATAAAGGATGAGAAATAAATATATCCCAGCAGGACCACGCCACAGTTAAACAAATGGCCCAATTCTGGTACAACACTGGTTACCAGATTTTAGCAACCATATATTGGTTTGTCATAGCAACATAGCAGCGAAAGTGAGCTGAACCAGAGATTTGGTCAAAATTGACAACCAGTAAAGTGGCAGAGTCGAGTCTGGCATGGTACTTTGTATTGTATATATAGTCTGATACAATAATACTAATAATGTGCCAGATTAAAACCAGTACTCAACAGTTGTGATAGTACTGACAACTCTGGCGCCAGTACTGGCCCAATAATAGGTTATTTGTACTTTTTCTGCTCCATACGCGCGTAAACTGATTGCCGACGGATCGATAAAACTTATTGTTACATTTTTGTTATAATTATATTCTAATTATACGCGAAAGGTCTAAAAATATAATTTTTATAACAGCTTACGTATTATACCAATCACATTAAATTGCAATGACTATTTTGTGCGTCATCAAACCTGATATTCATTAGATACAAGTGACAAATACAATTACACATGACAAAATGCTTTAAACAGATGTATTTTTAATGAGACCTAAATGTAACGCAATTAATGTCTGAAATAGACATAAATTTGAACTCTATGCATTTTACAGGATACATAATCGAATATATTCAATTTTGTCACAAAAGTAATCGAATTGCATACGTCTGAAATTACGACGGACCTAAACTGTAAAAAGAAGTGTTCCATAGAAAACGTTTTTGAAGTTTTTTGGAACGCTTATATGCGTTATTTTTTAAAATATGTATACAAACATTAGTATTAAAGAACACTTTAATAAATAGGAACGTTTGAAAACACTTTCAGAACACTTGTTTTACAGTGTATTCGTATATAAAAGTGAATATAGTTCGAGTTAGTTAAATGTTGATACAAACCATGTTGTTGGTTGATCAAATTTTTCATATCGCACGTGTTTGTTTGCCGGGTTGCATCGAACGCGATTTGACGATAATTGTTTGTTATACTTATAATGGCTGGTTGTTAAGCGTGCAACGGCATTTTTAAGCTCGACGAACAAAGCACTGTTATACTGCACAATAAATCTTAGCGCGAAATTCCCAAAATGTGTGAAATTACTCGTTTGACAAACCACTGCGAGTATAAATCAGACGAAATTGCCGTGCTGTAACAGGAAGGAAGAAGCTGGCCTTCGCTGATGCATTGTTCTATAATTTCACTGTCCATTTGCTCATACGGAATTTATCAAATGCATTCTCCACTAATGTAGTTATTGATGAAAGTTGCATGTTAATGTGAATCTACATTGTCCGGGCTCAGAAATCACGGTGCCAAGTTGTTTGATAAAATTATCGTTCGGTCGAATGTAACGTCTTGGTTTTCAAATAATAATGGCCTGGTACGTTGACGTAATGATAAAACCCAGAGCAGAACGATTGTTCGGATTGGTCTTCTGCTTAGTTGCGTTCGCAAAAACTCATTTGGGTGATATATTTTATTCATCTCGGCGAGGATATCGAGGCTCTTTAAATTTGTTTGGCTCGTAATTGATAATTATAACACGAAAGCTGCATTCGAACACTCAAAGTTATAATTAGGCTAGGAACAATCGACAACTTCCGCGCAACTCGAACGAAAATGTTCGAAACTTTCATCTTAACGGTTGCTTTATTCATCAATTATACATTTCATAGAATTTGCGTGAACGCATAATCGAATATGTTTGAACATTCTTCTTTTCTGTGTGTTTTATGATTCAGATATTTATAGTCAGTGAATGCAACAGAACATAAGAATGGAATACTCGTGTAATTAGGAAATTATGCAAACATATTATTAATTGCAAATCGTAATGATATTATTATGTTGTATTATTTTATAAGCTATTGAATATTTAAAAGCTTCACCCCATTAATATAATTAGATTATTTTTTAAATTAGACACTCAAACACGCTCAGGAAAGAATTCAGGAAACGGATTTATGTTTAATTATAAATCATTTTTTGAATTTTAGACTTATGTAAAAGCGGTAATATTTAAATGTGTTTATAATATGAAATCATTTAGGACGTATACTCGTCACTGAGATCTCATAATTTGACAGTACTGTTATTAAGAAAAAACTTTGTCGAAATTAGTTATGTCTCATTATGTTCTATATTCAACACTTGGTTAAAATACATACGAAACTATTGCGTTTTCATATTAATTAAGGCGTTGAATATTTTTAGACCTGTCATTTGCACTTATACTTTGAGTCGTTGATTTTTTGTTAGACACTACTGTTAAAGGATTCGAGTTTCAATAATAACACAAAAGAAAAAAAAGATGGGAAAAAATTTAAATCTGAGAAGAATAATATCAATAAATGAATACCACCTATGAATAATTTCATTATTAAAAAGGTATAAATAAAAAATATAGCTATGAATAATAAGGTTATGAAATTTTGATATTTTAAAATAGCAAAGAATTTTACTCACATTATCTTTATTTCGAATGTCTACTCATGTTGATATTTTCTTATAACATAAATGATGAAAAATAGTATTGCACAATAAATTTACGTCAGTTCTATTCTATTTTAAATATGCTATACAGAAAAATATTATACTCGTGTATCAATAACTTAAGTAGTTACAAGACAAAATTATATTACATAATATATATACAATATATTTTGGAATAATTATATTTACATTTGAATATATATTATTAAAATTAAATTGATTTTATTTTAAAGAAAATTATTTTTTCTGTTAACAGTACTTAAAATAAATTACACATACACTCCAAGTTAATAATCAAATATTACATTATAATTCGTACATTGAATCCCTTAAGTTTAACTTCAAAAATCATGTTCTTGTCAAATTTATTATTCATTAACGTAAATATAATATAATTACCATTTTATATTATATATATACTTTATGTATTAAAATAGTATGTGTACAGTTGAAAATATGATTATAAATGTTAAATTAATAATTCGAAAGATTAATTTATAATTCAAATAATGAAGACGTGTTAATAAAAATGTGAATAAGTTGAAAACATAAAATTACTCAAGTAAATATTTTACAGGATGTAAAGTATAAAATAATTTAATGTGAAAAGAGAATCAAAATAAGCTATATTCTTTCAGACAGAACGGCCGATGTATTCTGAATATTATAATATGCAAAGTTGCAACCATATAAATACGTGGTACACAAAACTATTAATAAATTATTTGATGTACGAGTTTGCTATTCATTTTTGATTTTCCTTTAACCATACGATTATGCAAAACTGTAATCCGTATGAGACATTACTTTTTTAAAATTATAATAATTATTCATTATATTCAACGCGTTAAAAAGGTAACTTCAAATGAGCTTCTAATTATTCTTTAGCGTCGAGCTGCTACCATAAAGTAATTGTTACTTAAAAGTTCACATGCATTATTAAAGTATAATAATTAGCACTTTATTGATAGTATTCATTCACTAGCATTTACTTTCATGTTACAATATTGTAAAATGTATTCTGTCTATTATAATGAAGCGTCTGATGTGTGGGTCTTAATGTTTAAAAAAGAAATTTAACAAGCGATATAATTTGATAACACAACAGATATTGTGATTTTAAAGATTTACAATGTCGATTATTATGAAAAAACATACTCTGTTTACAAGGATAATTATATCCGAACAAAGGCTTCATTTGCTTAAATGTATCTATACCATTAATGAGCAATGTTTTGTTGTGTTAAGTGTAGAACGTTGTTGTATTTTAATGAGTATACAACATTGATCAACTATTTTTTTTCTCTGTCGTTTGTGTCATTACAGTTCATTTGAATATATAAATTCGATTATAAAACTAAAGCAAACTGGCAAGTATGAATTTATCCTATATATATAGTAATAACGGTGTTCAGTTGCACGGAGCTTTTCTAACAAATGTTTTGTTTTCATGTGCGAACACCAACACATACAATGTTGCGTTTATATTAACACCTTATATGCCTAATTTGCCATAAGATTCTGGGCGACAATATATTAACGGTACGATCTTTGTCTATGACGCATAATGTAATTAATGTGCAACTTTTCGTGCAAAGTACATGCACGAACGATATTAATCTTAAATGCTCTTACCAACATGAGACTACTTGCCTACCAATAATCCTTTACAAGTTTTAGTGGAGCAACTAAACTTCGCATGTGTTACAACATACGTATATATGCCTACGTAAAATCAGCTCGTACAGCAGCTGTTGCAATGGAACACAGAGCGTCGCGGAATAAGAATTACTATTCAAACAATTTTGAAGTAGTTCTTAGCTTGTAGATTTATATGAATTTTGCATTGAATTTTCGCGTTCCTGTAAATTTGAACTTCAATATATAAAATCGTATGCATGCAGTCGTGGAGAAACTAGACTTGCGCGGAATATATTAACGCGAGTCGATTAAAACGTTACACGTAATTAAAGTAAAAAACAACTTTATCACCATATTTAATTACAAGCTCGTTGCTCGGCAAAAATATTTGTATATGCGCGAGTAAAGGGAATCGGCAACGTATTACCAGAATAATTTATATAAAAAGTTGTAACCGCGAAACACGTATGTGTGGAAAGCTGCATATTTAAAAATTTGTAGAGAATATATTGGTTGCAAATTATCGGCAATATTTTGTGTTCGATTGGCAATTAAACCAGGAATATATTTGAAGAATGTAAGGAAGATTTTGTAAAGTTTATGAGCAAAAATAACGCACGTAGGAACGCACAAAAACATATATCAAGGGTAGACTCTCTTCCAAGCCGATAATACTCTAGACTTCCTGTAATTGATTACTCCGGGGCTTTTTATCACTATATAAAGTTGTTTTACCACTAGCATAAAACTAAAATGAGCACAACCCATTGGATTTCGATGTTAAGTAATTATATAGTTTAATGCAGTCGGATATAAAACAATCGTATCGTTTTAACGGGATTATGATGTTAAATGAGCAGTTATTAATTAAATATTAATAAATCAAAGCCTATACTTTCTCGATGAATTGACGATACACAAATAATTTATGAAAGTTTACTATAAAATAAAGCAAATATATCTTCCCAAGTAAAAATTGTGCCTAGTTTCTAGCAAGTAACTCTATAGTTTAGGTAAGACTCTTGAATGATAAACTTTTAAGGGGCTCATACGCAATGTAATGCGATGCATGAAAAGGCGCTAAACAGTTAAACCATTTATGCGCACTACTCATGAGCGTTATTTTTTAAAAACTTTTAAAACGCTCTATTTGGATGTATACAAACATTAGTATTAAAGAACATTTTAATAAATAGGAACATTTCACAACGCTTTCAAAACACTTGTTTTTACAGTGTATAAATAACCTATTTATATAAACACCATATTTAAACGGTAAGAAATGTGCGTTGTTAAAAAACGGCCACCTACCCAAGTAACGGTCGTTGTCAAGGCTGCTTAACTTCTCCTTCACTACGTGCCACTACTGCGCTCGAACAATTTGAGACGATATTTTGTTAGGATTGTCATAAGCTGATATGATAATATATTTCTATCCTGTTTTTTATAGTTGGTTTTTATAGTAGTTTTATAGTTCTATATATAAATTTTATATATATGTATTTATAAAATCGTCTACAAAACTTCTTGCCAGTTTTATATAAATGAATTTATAAATAGGTTTATATATTTTATATAAATTAAATATATAAAACAAAATATATGTAAAAATATAAATGTTATATATATATATTTTATGTATTCGAAAAAGCCTAGCTTAAATAAATATACATATTTATACATATTTTAACATATTTTTATAAGAACGGTAACCCATCCAGATTTATCTCTCCTTCCACTGCATGCCGCTGCTGCCACTCCCACCATCCCACACGGACGAAAATATATGTAAATATATATAAAAAATATATTTTGTATATAAAATATATTTAAAATACAAAAAAAAATATATGCGTATATATATATTTTGTTTATATATTTCCAAATATAT
>JABFQC010004045.1:0-13175 GCA_022817085.1 Psilanteris sp. ZL-2020 | reverse complement strand
TCTAATATATCAGGGGAATAAGTTTTATTATAATAAAATATTCTTCTGAATGGAATTTAATATATTTTTTAGAAGATTATATTACAATATAGACCATTTTTCAAAATGTCATTAAGATAATAAAATTTAAATTAAGCATTCATTTTATCCGACTGAAAAACTAAATGTCGACCGAACTCTTCGCTTATCAAATCGATCTGATTTCTTTTAAAACGCAGAGAAAACTAGTTTTGGAATTATTTTTAAACTTTCATTCAAATTTCGTAATCAAATTAATCAAATAACCGCTGTGACTAATGGTCGCTCGGCACGATAATTCGGTTCATTTTACTAATTTGTTTTTGGGTAATTTTTTGAAAAATCTTTTCAAATGAATAATCAATACGTTATTGTTGATTATGCTCTTATCTTAACAAGTGGTTCAATTACCATAACGATGGTGTCTCGAGGCTATAATAGATATCCATTATGGCCTGATAAACTTTAGCCATAATATGAACAAATTTTTCAGCATATTGAGGGGGAATTTATATATATATATTGTACATCTTTGCTGTATAAATCATTAAAAATAAATTTAATTATAATTCGAGTTTTATTGTGTATTTTGTAGCACTCCAAAATAGTTAACAAAAATAAAAGATTGCAAAATTTACATTACAATAGAATTGTAGGAATTTTTTACTTTGTCTACTTTTCCAAATATTAAGATATAAAACTGTTTAAATTCGTACATATATACAAGATTTAATTCTTTTGTAGAAAATTTAATTTGATTATATAACACAACAATAACGTTTAATTAGACAAATTTAATAAATCATTCTTCTTCATTAAAATTGTGCATTAAAAGAATTGCAATTTGAATAGTACAAGCGGTACGTTATAATAAAAATTACATGAAATTTTTTATCTTAATAAAAAATTTTATACAATTTTAAAGTCTTATTTATCCAGACAATGGTAATGTTTATCACTTATTCATGCGAGTACCCTACTTTGACAGTTACGCTCTAATTTTTGTGATACTATTTTTTGCTGCACAAGAATTTTCATAAACACTTTTTTGTTTCATCCATAAAAATGAAGCAGCCGATCGAACCGAACCGTCGAATTATTCAGAAATAATTATATTTCGTTTTGTTTGGCCATTAAAAACTGAACACAAAACAATGATTATCTTCGTTCCATCGAGATACATCAGTAGCAGTCCGTCAGACCGATCCGTAGCCCACTTTCGTAATCATTTTTTATATACGCAAACTGTTTGTACTTCCAAATGGCGAGTTTTACGTTTTGAATAAAAACACGTTATCCGATGATAATTTATTAATACGACACTGTTTGCGTAATAATAGGGTTAGATTATAAATGGTTATCTTCGTCCCCAAACCAGTCTGTTTCCTCCGCCCTGCTTAATGCTGTTTGTGTTATTGATTTTATTTCCTGTCATAATTTCTAGCCGGTATAATCGCAAGAATGTCGACGAACACCCTATGTTTTACTTTTTATAATTATAATTCATGTTTAGAAGAAGAAAAAGATATTCGTATGTTCCACGTAAAAGTTACATTACGCATCGACTTTACGTAGTCATTTGGTTAAGTCGCAATTGGTCATTAAACTACAATTTTAAGAGATAAACAGATGGGATTTCTTGGTGCACGACGGAGACGCTAAAGGTTGATTTGGGAAGTTTTCGAAAAATAAATATAAAGAATTGATCTTATTTTAAGACTATAATATATACATTAAATTCGATATGTGTCTTGATATGTTATTCATGGTTATCTTACATTAAGACTTTAGCCTCTGAAATAATTACGTATGTAATATATATGTACGAATCGATGGCGATGGGTGTATCTTAATAATAAATAATGTAATTATTATTGTTATTGTATTAAACAAATTTGGTTTGGAGATGTGACATACTTTAAGATATTAGTGGGTAAATTAATGTATCTTAATAAAAGGTATCCTATATTAAAATATTGATGTTTTAAGTAAAGACATAGGGTGTCTTAATGTAAGTCCTTAATTTAGAATTTAGTGTTTCAAATTAATATACGTTTAATGGGTGTATTTTAGTTTAAGATAACGGTGTCTGAAATGATGAAATACGTCATAGATGTGTCTAACTTTTAGATATAGAGCGATTAAGACATGCAATTTAAGGCGTGTGTTAAGATTAAGATTAAGAAACATAAGTATCTTAACGAAAGTTAACGATTGTATCTTATTTCAAGGCATCAAAATTTAATTTGAAAATTATGTCTTGATATGAATTACGTAATATTTATATTGGTTTAGATTTACATTTATATTTAGATAATGGTGTCATATGATTTTAATGACGATGTTATTTACGATCTTATAAATGACAACAACATTGAATAAACAACCCGCGTGGAAAAAATTAGTCAGAAAAATAATCAGGCAGTCATTATGGAAAATAGTATAGCCCAGATATATGACATCAGTTTGGATCTGGTCCGTTTTCAACCTGTGTGCCAGACTAGATCAGCAAGGCAATAGTCTAATTAATCTGGTGAACAATCTGGTATGTCTGGGTTCGTCAGACTCTGCTTTTTTGCCAGACTAAAAATGTATATGAAATTAATAAATAAATTATTTTATTATAATATTTAAATCTTAATTTATGCTAAACTAATTCACTTTATTCATTTTATATCTGAAATAAATCCAGATTAGAAAACTGAACCCTAACTACTAAGCCATTAAGAAGTCTCCAAAGGTACGGACTGTAACAATTCGTGGTGGCGTAGTAGATAAAGTTTCGTCTTCTGATTGGGAGACGTCGGTTCAAATCTCGGCTCTTGTAGTATAGCAATATATGTTATACTTGTATTTTTTCTTACTAAATATATAAAGAAATTAGTCTCGCAAAATGTATAGCAAATATATAATTTTTTGATTTGATAAACAGTTTCTAAACAAACTATTGTCATACTAATTTAGTCTGGCACACAGACTGCAAATGGACCAGATTTAAACGTTTGCCATACGTATTGTCTGCCTGACTATTGCCACACTGATTTTTACCACTCGGGAAATCTCAATGCAGAAATCATTATGTTAAATGACAATACAATATCTTAATAAAAGACTTTGAACTTAATGAAAAAAGGCTTTGAAACTATTAAAACCTTAATATTTTGATACATAATCACTAACCCATATCTGAATGTAAGATACCAGAATTCAAATTATCACGGCAGTATATTAATATTCAAATTGTGCTATCTTAAATTAGAATATTGGTAACTTAATAAATAGATATAAATGGATTAAGATATGTATGGGTCAGACATTAAGACGCCAGTAGACGCCAGCCTCTATGTTAAATGTATAAGATGTCCTAAGTGTACCACATGGACATCTTATATCATGACTCTTGCGACTTAAATTAAGACGCTTGAATGAAAATCTCGGTGTCTGTGAGCTCATCTATTTCGACCAGCCAATCTCGATGTATTGCAAGGTTTTAATTGAACGCCAACACGAACGCCTCGTTAAGTATGCGCGACGCAAAATGTTTGATACAGCTACGAGCCATAATATTATATGTGCAAATTACATTCGCCGGGTATAGAACACAAACTTTTATTTACTTCGCAACGAAAACTGAATGTTTTTTCATCGTTCCCTCTCTCATTCTTCCTCTCTCTCGCTCTCTCTCTCTCCTTTTTTTTATAAAAACTTTTAGTCAATTTCTCAGTCAAAGCTTATTTTCTGTTTTCATTTATCTTTTCAATTACCATAAAATTTGCATGGACTTTGAATTTGACTTAAAGAAAATATGTTCGAAGATGGAATACTGAGCCCGGGTTCTCCATTCCATTCCGGCATATTAAATAATTTCTCGCATTTTTGCCAGAAAAATAACGAACGCGTCTTGCCGAATGGCGCAGAACAGACGCGAGAGCAAACTTTTCGGCTGGAGAAAGTTATGCAGGCGCTAAATTTGACCTCGGCGAACAGCATGACTGAAATCATTCGGAGGTGATCAGTCTTGCGATAACGAGGTGCTTAGGTGATGGTTTTGGTAACGAGGCTCATTAGGTGATCTGCCATTTTGGTCGATGACCACGAGGATCCGAACGAAAATGATGACGAAACCAAGACGAAGCAAAACAAACTCAGAATCAGATGATCAACTCGAAATAACGATCTGGGACATGGAATACGAAGACTTGGCTTATTCGAGCCCGTAAGCAACTACGAAGTCATAATGAGAGGCCGGTGTCTGCGATGACAACGAAAACAAAGATGAGCGAGATGACGGGGAATAATAAAGAATAAAATAAGTGCAAAAGACGAAGTGCAGATTCGCATTAGCGTCAATACAGAAGTAGGTCAAATTTGCGTACCTTAATTAACAAGTACTGCGAACGTGGATGGTGTAGTGCAGGTACAGAGTCGGCGATTTTTAATATTTGCAATTCTTATTTTACTATAAAATAAAGATAAATCTAGCATAAACATAAAGAACATGTAATGTAAGCATAAGGTTGTTGAATGTAAATAAAAATACATTTCATGTAAACATAGTAATTTTTATTATAAACACAAACATCTTTTACATAAATATAAGTATTTTTCATGTATATATATACAAATACAAGGGCGTTAATAATATATTTTCGAATTATATTCATATTTCATGTCACCCAAACTCGCTAGGAAAACATATATACGTAATCATTTCCGATCCAAATTTAACGATATTCCCTAAACTTACCGATGTCATCTTTTTTGCCATATGCGTATATTCCGTAGATTCTTTCTTGAAATAAATACAATAATAATGTATGCGGTTGATTGAAGTAAATGTGCCGAATCGTTGAATCGTGAAAATGGCATTGGGGCAAAAAAACACAAAAATTCCTCCATACACTTTTTCTTGACAGCTCATAAGCTTTTGATAAAGTACTACGCAAAGCTGGCTCTTCGAGGCCGAAGACAAGTTTCCTCTAAAGTTTAATAACATTTGTATTTTTGATAGAAAACCGAGCACAATGAGGAGGAAGCTGCGGAGAATTTATCTTGGAATGATATACAAAGTATAGTGCATTACTAGACGGTATTAATATCTATTAAATATAAAATATCCTTTATCCTTTAACTTGATTGATTATATGAGCGCTTATGTTAAATTCACTTTTCCTTTCTTTTTCTCTCTATCTCGCGTTCTCTCTTTCTTTTCTTTTTTTTTCATATAAAGTGCTCCACGTCTTTCTATTCTAATTTTCTTGCCGCGTCATGGCAGAAGAAGTCTGAGCATCTACACATTGTTGTTATTCATCCCTGGCAACTGTATATCGATTACAACCCCGTGCCTTCTTTCAAAAGTTAAAATCCCTGAAGCCCTAACTCGAACGCCAATCTAGGTGTGAAACAGAATCTTGTTGTCCTAAACAGTTTGCCAACTCCACAAGGTTGTCAGATCTTCCGGTCGTGTTTTAATAAAAAAATATTTCATCCATTCTCAACAAGGAACGGTGACGATTTAATTTCCACGATGACTACGTCGTATCGATTGTTGATTTTGTGTGTTCTAAAACGTGTCCAGTCTTATTCGGATAGGACGGGCTCAGAGTGGGCCATCTGGGTTGACTATTTTCAGTTATTTGAAATTAAAGTGTATTTAAAGTCTTCTAAATGCCGCCATTTTGGGAAAGTTGTCGGGGTGAAAACCTGCGGTCATCGAGTTTTATAAAACTCGAGACCGATGATGTCAAATAAAAAGAGATGTCCGAGGGCAGATTTATATTAAATCCTGTGAACTGAGCTTTAATAATTGAAAATAATAACGTTAAATAGTCTGAAAATATCTATAAGGCACGTTACGTGTACAGGAATTTCATAACGATATTAAGAAAAGCGTGAATTATAATCAACCATTTACATATAATTAAACCACGTGACTATATTAGAATTTAAGTTGCCCATAACTACAGATATTCTGTCATATATTATTCATATAATATTAATTTATATTTTTATGACACAATAAAGCATGTAAATGGTTTATATTATTTAACGAAATAATATATATATGTATGCGTAATTACAGCCGCGGAAAACGTCTATATTCAATAATTGAAATTTTACGCGTGTGTAATAACTGTAATCGTATAATCGGGGTCTTCTTTCCATTTGTAATATAACAGTAAATTTAAATTACTTTAATACGATGCCCATAAATTGAAGAGAGCGTCAAAATATAAAATGTTATAATGGCTCGTCGGTGTAATTAAGACGAAATGTCAATACTAAAGTTACGGCGTCACGATTTTTCAATTTATAATTTTAAAACATTGACTGAATGACCGACTTCTGCAGTACTTTTGATATTGTGCATTATATTGAAAAAATACAAAAAAAATGTATCGCACAAGTGTATATATATATATATCATCATTAACCGAGTAGCACGCTCACATCGGTCTTGTTGACCGACAACCGAAGACAACTGAGTGGCGTTTTTGTTGATAAACAAAAAGGTCAAAATAAGAAGTTTGATTAGTGTTCAAAACAAAAACATAAACCAAAACAAGAATAAGAAGGGCAACAAGGACATAAACGTAAACAAAAATACTAATAAGATTATTTATAATTAATAAAATACGCAATGTCATTGTTTTAACCTTTACAATTTGCTAATTGCGTTAATAAATATTCAAAAATATTATTTTCGATACAAATAATGCATTTTTCAGTATAATGTCACACTCTTTCATCACACACAGTCGTGTGAAACTGAATTTAACATCCCCGTGAATTCAAATTTTACGTCGAATAATTCATGCACAGATATTTTGTGAATACACAAACGTGTGACAAATTTGCGTTCGTGGTATTATAATGATAATCCGCATTTTTGTTTGTTTTAGCAGATACCATAGCAGATACTTTGTGCAATCATTTTGAAATAAAGAAGTATGGCGGTGCAGGGTATGGAAATGAATGGCTAAGACAACGTTTAACTTTTGCAAATACGATTCAAAACAATGTCGAATGACAGTAATTTATTTAATGGCTATACATTGTAACGGCTCCCCCGAATCGACATTTTTAATTTGTTAGCTTTGTTTGTGTTATTTCATTCAAATCAATGATATTGAATAAATGAAGTAAAATAGAAAGTTGTTAGAAAATGTAAGGATACTTTGAATTTCTATTATTCTTGTTAATAAATGCGTCGCAGATTGCACGTACACCCGGAGGCTTTGAATCGTCACCTTTTAGATTAATTTTAGATTCAGCATGGTTTATGATATAACGAGTACATTCAAATAGAGTCTGTGGGGAATGATTCAAAGTGACTCAATATATATCTAATATTTCAGCAAGAATTTCGTTTCGTGTATTCATAAGAAATTCAGTAAACATTCATTAGCAATTTACTGTAAATTCGTAGAATATACTAAACAAATGTAATATTCACATCTGAGTAGCAATAAAAATAATTATTTCTGAATGCATGGGGATGTTCACAAAGTATAAAATTATTTTTGATATTTATGTAACGAAGTTGTTAAGTATATTAGATCTTACATTTTGTTGCCACATTAAAGATCTTTTTGAATCAAAAAAATATTATTTATATTATCGAAACATTAATTTTCTTAATATATATTACTATACCATAAATATTGACATAAATATATTAGTCGATAATAATATATATAAAATAAAAAACATTTAGCGCAATAACAAATTTCCTTATGACGTCTTTATATAAAACGCGAATATATGAATAATCTTAAAATATCATTTTGAGCTAAGTTATTAGTATACTTTAAAAATGTTAAAAAATGATGTTAAAATATTGTTTACGTTCAGCATCCTTTTTTATTTGCTTTCAAAACATTGTAATTATAGGTAAGCGATATGCAATGAACATAAAACACAAAAATACAAAGGAAGCTCAACATATAAATACAATAAACAATCATTTTGTTTTGTTTAGTTAATGTTTTGTTTTTATTTTTAAAAAATATCTTTGATTAAAAAAGATTTCGAGTTTGAAATAATGTAGACTATTTGAGTTTCAAAGCCAAAATCGTTTATTCCAAACAAGAAATATCTTTGTTAACAAATTACGTTTTGTTTATACTTGTTATTTTGCTCATTACAAAATGTAAAGAATTAAACGTAAATGTATTTAATTATGAATTATAATAATAATAATGATATAAAAATAATTATTTAATGAATATATTGTTGCAGGATTATTGGAATTAAAAACCAATCCAAATAAATGTAAGTATTTTGTATTTCGTTGTAAAACCTGGACAATACATTTAATTTTAATAAAAATATCATGCATTCGATTAAAAATTCTGTTTCAACAACATTTTTTTCGTGTTTGTTTGATACAATTAAAACAAAAATTTCGTTAAATAAAGAATAAACGTTATAAATTGATCCGTTTCACTTTAAAATAACATTTTGTCAGAATAATAAAGATTTTCGTACAAAATAAATAAACAAATATAAACTGAAATATAAGATGTAAACATTTATAAATTTTCTTGTTTCTTTTATAAGTTTACATTTTCAATTCGCATGCAATTTATTATTGAAATATTATGATTTTGATTATTTATGATATATTGAGTTATATTGTTTGTTTCTACATTTATTTATTATTTTTACTATTTACATTATTTCCAGTATGATTATAATCGTTACGTTTATAAAATTATTATTATATCAAATAAATATTATATAATGTATTAACTATTTAATTAATTGTTTAATTATTATATGAATAATTAATTTCATTTAAATGTGGTTATAATAAAAAGATAACTTAATAGTATATTGCATTACATGTTTTATAGTAACCCTAATTTAATCAATACTAGTCAAGCTAACATGTCATAGTCTAGTAAACAATCCCTATATATAGAAAACGTTTGTGCGATTTTAATAATTTCCTTTTAACCTTTGGCACAAATTTTCTAGTTGTTTTTACTTCGTAAATATGTACATAGGTGTAAATGTATTTGAGGTTACTGATTACAAATCTGCTAACAAATTCGAAAAATCACAGTTTATTAATTATTTTGAAAACTCAATATAATAACTAATATCAATATTTAGTTTCCAAGATTCATGCAATATAAACAATATTTACTTAATATTTTGATACGGACTAATGATTGTAAACATAGTTTTAATTTTTCAAGCAAAATTTTGATTATTTTATTTACATATTTTTTAGATATCAATTAAAAATAAAACAAAGGAAAAACATGAAGATTAATAGAAACCAAATAACCTATTTTCTATCTTATTTGTTATTATTTTCGTAAGAATATTTATTTCATTGGGAATCGTTAAACATTATAAATAATAATAATAATAATTATTATTATTAAAATAATTTACTAATCGATTAATTAATACAAACAAAAGATAGTGAAATTTCAGGTAATTATATTAGAAATTGTTTTTTTAGTAGGTGATAAACGAAAATGGTTGTCATCCCTACCCTTTTTGTATTCTTCGATGTTTACTAACATTAAAATGAAAAAAACAAGACCAGTAAAATATTTACTGGAAATTTAATTAACTTAAATGTATTAGTCTAAACATCTGTCTCTATTGGATGAGCCGTTATATGCATTTATAGGCCTCCTGTGTAGTCCTTCTACTGTCTTTGTTTACGCACGTCCAGTGTTCTATATATTTCACTCTGTCTTTCTCGTGTGTGCACTAAAAGCCTACAATAACAGTTCTAAATTAATTTTGAGCATTAACGTTCATCTAGTCACATGATTGAAAGCATCGTAAAACGCAACTACCGAATCTTATCATAATTTATGGGTAGAAAATTAAAATTAATATTTGATATATTTGCATGTAACGTTTATTAAATTTAATTATTTAAATTTAAATTATAAAAGTTTAAGTTTTAAAAATTTTAATTTTTTTAATTTTCGTTTAAAAAACATAATACATATAAACCAATTTCAAACCGAGTAGGAATATTAGTTCTTTAAATAAGTAATTATTCTAGTATTTATTAAGTATGAAAATACATTAAATTAAAGAAAAATAACGTATAGATTATTAATTACATCGTTCACGTTTTAAATGAGAAAATAAATTAAATTACTTATGTCAACAATGAAGAATCCATGCATTCCCTGATAGTCAGTGATTGTGTATACGATTTACATAAAATTTACATAAAACTAACTCCGCATAGAGCTGCAAAATTTATATAAATTGTTTACATACCCTGATAGAAACGACATTATTATTATTATTATGTATTTAGTAATGTTTTAACAATACGTATATACGTAAACATTTTCAAAATATTTAAACATTTTAGTAATGAAAATATTAACAGTATTATTAATAGTAATGCGTAACTGTAAATATTAATACTATTTTTGTACCAATAATTAAATAATATTAAAAATAAGTATAATAAAGATTTATTATTTGTTATACAAAAATTGTTCTGAATCAGTGAATTATAAAATATAAATAATTTTAAAAATAATGCACAAATATGTACATATTTAATTTTAATGTGTTCGTCGGGTCGCAATACGCATATGCGTCATGTTAATGACGCTCGATTAAAAATAAATATGGCTGCGATCAGGATTGTCAACAGTGGCTCAGTGTTTTTGGTGTTTGGTCATACTGTTCGGTCCCGTTACGATAAATTTCAACCATACGATGAGCTTGTGTTGAAATCGAACACATGGTTATTTCGTCAAGTGTAGATTTTGTTTTCAATATAAAATTTTAGTATTTTTTTTTCTGAAAATTCCATAAATTATAGGATGCTTTCATTTTTTAATTGCATTGAAAACAAATATATTTGTTCTAAGTATACTCACAATGAATATCATTATATTAAAATAAACTTGATAAATTACAAAAATATAGAATTTGTAGATTGTTAATTAAAATAAAATTCTATTATATTCCTTTTGCTAATATATCGTTTAACTTCGGTTAATCAACAAAAAGTAAACATGCATTCGATTAACGTAATTTTTGGAGCATATATCGAAGTTATATTTACATAAAAATTATGTAAATCGTTTACATAATGATTATATAATATTTACATATAAATTACATGGATCTGGATATCAATTAAGGTTGTTTTTGTTATTATTTTTATTATTATTTAACAATATTATTCGATACAAAACTAAGTGTGATATAAAACAAAACTGGATGCTGTCATAAAGACGATTTATGATGATGAAGGTCATTTTGGATTTAAAAGTTTATATTTTCGGATTAAATTTCTAAACATAAAGGTTATAATTTGAGTAGAGCGTTATAAATGAAAGTATATACAAATTGAATTCGCAATTAATATTACATTACAACGCGAATTAAATGCAATGAGTATCTTAAAGTATTAATATTAATAACTTTAAAACCGTTTCGACTATTTAGAAATGATGTGAAGAAATTAGGTTATAAATTTTAATTTAAATATATATGCATATCTTAGAAACGTAGTATTTTCAAATTAAGATATCTAGTAGTAGGATTATGACTAAAATAAAATTATTCAAATTATCAGTTGAATTTAAATTTTTGCGAAAATATTACTTCGTTCTACTGTTTTATTAAATATAATAAACACTGATAAGACTGTAGTACACTCAGTGCACATAGAAGGTTACTAAGTTTCTAGTAAGGATCACAGATGACTGCATTCGAAATGCATACAAGAAATAAATTATTTATTTAAAATTATTGTTAATAATAATTTAATAATAACATAGTTATATATTAAATAATAAATGCAAAATTATATTTATATTTTTAGGTTTCTGTTTTATTTTGTTTTTAAATTTGGTTTTTTGTTTTTTATTATTTAATAAAATTATAAAATTATTATATAAATAATATAATACTACTATAATGTAAAAAATCATTTTAAAATTAAACAAATTTATGAGTGACAAAAATAAATCTTTTATTTCTATACTTCATTTATTATGTTTTCAGAAGCTCTTTATCCAAATCTTAATAAGTATGAAATTTGCATTATTTCTTTACAAAAACCTCATTTATAATTTAATTAAACTGACTATTTTAAATTATATACTAAAGAGTATTTTATTTGTAAACTATTACCGTATGTTATTAATTTTATTAATTCGTTAATTAATTATTTTTACAAATTCGATAGTAATAAAATATTGTAATAAATTTTATAAACAGTTTGTCAAACTTATCGCTCATTAAAAAGTTAGTAAGAGAACCGTTTATTTGTACTAATTTATATTCAGGGTGTGGAAAAAGTTCCGGGACGGTTGAATATCTCGAAAAATAAACATCAGATCAAAAAAAGAAAAAATACGTGTAAAATATTTTTTAAAAATGTATCCAATGATTTTGAAATTGCCCCCCACCCCCACCCCTAGGAGGTAGTTCGGCTTATTCAAAGATCAGGTTTTTCAAACAAATAATTTAGATGAATTGCGTCAAAGAATCGTTGTTGAATGTGAAGTAATGCCTGCAGAATGTTAAACAAATTCTACCGAAGCCTTTTATCATCAACTGGCTTATTGTCAAGAAAAAAATGGCGAACAATTTGAACATCTGATATGAAGAGCTGATAGAAATATCCATAGTGAGAGGCAAGGGGACTCACTTAAAATAAGCACCCCATAGAAACAAATTAATACTACGTCCACGTCGTTGTTCCTGGGCAACGCTAAAATTAATTAATTTGATAAGCATATTGCATTTTAAAATAGCTTTTGTAAAAAAAATGAACACATTTTTATTTATTTTATTTCATATGTATTGCTAAATCACCATTATCTGACTTATTTGGTCTTTTTTTATTTTTATAGATTACAACGCCATCTCCAAATTGAAATGCATTAACTCGTAGGTCAAATTGGGGTACTGTTTTCTGAGGAATCTGCGATAAAAGATGGGGGTTCTCATTTCAGATTTTGAAATTGACCTTCCCCCCCACCTACATAAGAGTGGGGGTGGTGGGCAACTTCAAAATCTTTGGATAGATTTTTGCAAAAAAACCATCCCGGAACTTTTTCCACACCCTGTATATCCTTTATTGTATAAAGTAAAATATGGAAATAATTTTATAATGTGAAGAAAATTGAAAAGAATATCCT
>JABFQC010004044.1:0-13175 GCA_022817085.1 Psilanteris sp. ZL-2020 | reverse complement strand
TTCCAATACTATAGTAAGACGTTATATTAGTTACACATATGTCTTCATTAATGATAATATTCTACGTCGCCAATGAATTATGAATTTAATGTTGAATGATTATGAATGACTAATTCTTTATATGTTCTACTGTTTTTCAGTTACATACATTATTATATGTTTAAATTTGAGTACGGTGCTCATATATAGGTCAGCTTTTGAAATAAACAGAAATATATGGAATAATTCAAAGTAAACTACTTTTTAGTTTTAAAATGTATTATTCTGAATCCTTACTCTAATGATTTGTCAAGGGGATATCCTTCATTAATACGAGTGAAATATTATTTCCATCATAGCATGCATCTCAACGTTTTCTCTCGTAATAAAAGCAATATATTTATTACATATGTACATACACACGCATCTTATAGCAGTGCCATAATGATACTTTTGTACCAAACATTTTTACTGCTTATAACTTAACAAATTCACGATATCTCTCGTCGTCATTTATTTTCATTTTCACGTCCTCTCGTGATAGCGACTCGGAACGAATATTAATTTGTTAAACTTTATTATAAAATATTGCGTTGCAATAAATAATATAAATGAATACTCAGCGAATTTTATTTCACGATTTAAAAAAGGTACAGCGAATCAGGTCGAAATTGCGGTCAAAAAGCAGGCGCGTCAATTCGCGCATCAACTTTTTTTTTGTGACGAGATCCCGGTCGGGAGCAAAGTGGTTCAAAAATACGAACTCTTATACTATCGATGACTTAGCCTGCACATGTCTCGCTGACGATTTCGGTGGCGAACCGAGTACGAATCCTCCTTAACGCAACGATTGTTCTCGTCTGTACGCTTCGCTCCCATAGGGCACGCGATGTCTTCGTTTTCGTTGTTCGGTAACGGCTGAACGCTCTTACGGTGATCTGTCGGCTACTTTAAGTCTAACGGTGTCTAAAGGGTTATGCAGATTAAGCGACCGTGACGTCCGCGTGCGAGAGAGGAGACCACAATAGCGCCAAGGAGGCGTCTCCGAGCCTTCCGTCCGTCTCTTATTTTCACGTTCCTTTTCTCTTTCTAATTCACTGGGCTAATACTTAAGCAGCTTGCGTATGTCCTCGTCGCGTCTCGTCCTGCGATTTTGTCGTGCTCCCTCTCTCTATCTCTGTCTCGCTCGCTCGCGCGCGGACGCCAATAACAGGACGCCACGATTCTCCTGTTGGCGGTCGCGGCAGACTTCGTGCCGTGACTCGCTTCGACCTCGTATCGTAAAAACGTGACACAGGGCGCAGACAGAACGATGTGCAGGTACACAGGAAGCGCATCCACCTGCTTCCAATGCTCCTCGTAGGTACCACTGCATAATACCTGAATATAATATACATCAGATATTGCAGACACGACGACACTAGACGACCCGAAAACGCGTCATTCTCTTCACTCGTCACGAACGGAGTTAGCTGTTAACACGCTTTCGAAAAAATTGTACATTTCAACTGGATTTTCCTCGTGTCACGTAATTATATTTATTGTGCTCATACTTTTTACATTTCAAAAGACGATCTCTCCCGTCGTTCTCGTTTCCCTTCTTTATTCTTCGATAAATTATTGTACAAAGTATAACCGCAAACGTTGAATCACGGCCACGCGTAATAATAAATGTTACGCACGCGTATTAATTGCACGACAAGTTACTCTGAATTATTTGATGGCAAAGCGAAAGTAGGAATTACAGAAATTGTGCTTAATTCGACAAAGTGATAAGACCACCCGTTAGTAATCATTTTCGCGCATTTCGCGGGATCCAAAAGTTGACCGAAGGAAGATTGTATATATAAATGCGACAAAAAAGTTCGAGAACCTGGCGCCCATCTTACGGATGATAAAATCCAATCGAGATACAGGCATGACTAGGTATTTATTATATAACTCGGAATGGAGGAAAGCGTCGATTCATGGGGTAGATATTTCTAATGGGCTCGGGAGCGTCGCTCACCGTCGGCCGCATTGTAATGGTGATACGTTTCGCTACGTAAAGATCGATGAACGTATTGCAGGTATACATGTGACCATATCAGTATAATCGGCCAACGTTTTCGCGCCACTCGTTAATGTGGTACCAGTGCGACTGATGCGTAACGTACGTGTATACACGTGCCTCTATTTGCATCTGTCAAACTCCGTTCACCAAACGAGTTGCTTCAACTGACTCTGATTATCAGTGACATAGCTAATTACAAAAAGAACTATAGTTATCAACGTTGTTTGTAAAACATTTATTTTATATACCAGAATTAATTTCGTATCTAACGAATTTTATTTTTGTTAGTTTCGGCAACATGGTATTTCCATGAGCATTCGTTTCAAATAGACAATTAATTGTTATATTGTTATATTGTTATTCAAATTGTCAATTTAAGCGAATATATAATTGTAGCGGCGAGACATGTGTTATATAATGAAGATTCTTGTTGTCAAAGTATTTCTTTAGAACACGATTGATATATATATATGTATACATATAGTAAGTTTCAAAAAAGTTTTAATTTAAATATTTATAAACAATTTTGCAAACAAATCACAGTCAAGAGGAACAGTAAATCACATCCGCCAAAGCAATTTTTCACCCTAAATTCGAAGTAATAAAATTCCTGCAAAGATACGGAGTCACGTGTCTAAATCAATTGTGTAAGAGAAATAGCGGCAAGATCTCTTAACGCGTCACAGGACTAGGAAAGAGAAGCGAGCTCAGTGATTTACCGCAAATTGGCCACTCTCCTGGCGTTGTCTGGGGCCGTATTAGGCATTAGGCAATCACGCGCGTGAGGCAACATTCAAGGCGCCAAAGAGCACGCGAGTCCTAGCTTTGAGATTATCCATAAACTTACGTTTGTTTATTCTTTCCAGAATTATTCTCTCGGGTGTCTATTATTCGTTTTGTATAATTTGAATGACAACTAACGACCATCAAATTTGTGTTTTTTGTTCTCGTTACTACAAAATTAGGATGAAATTATGAAATCATCAAATCCTGATTTCAAAATTATTCGTTTCGAAATGAATTAACTTTGCACGCGACAATACAATTCCACGCGTTTCAAAATACTTTCAACGCAATGCTGGGAATTCGCAGTTGGTTACCAAAACAAAACAATTTCAATAATTTACGGATTTGGTTGGTCTATTTTATAAATATACACAGAGAAAAAAAATTCTAGTATAGATTACCAGAATATACGGTAACGTTATAAAATTGTGATAAACATTACCAGTCCGGTCAAACCAAGCATGTTTTACTGTAACCAAATCCAGAATTCAAGTAATTGTTACAAAAATCTGGTAATGATTTCCATATAATATTTTTGGTTTAACTAAAATAGTATTAACATGAAAATAGTTTCTCATTGAATAATAACAAATATTAAAAAAAGAAAATGTTTTCAATCCGAAATGTATAATTTTAACAACAAAATTAAATATAAAATGTCGTACCGTAATGATGTATGTTTATATATATCTGTTATTCCGTCGTATATATATTCGTCGATATATTATTTATGATTTAAATATTCATGTATCCATTTTTATTAATGCATTTGTCCGTCTTAGTATATAATATAAAATTTATCGCACACGAAAACTGCCCAATATATAATTACATGTTCACAACTTATTTATATAGAAATACACCTCACGGTAGCGTGGCTCAGCATACAAATAATATAATCGTCATAACAGTTCTAATGTTAAACATTTCTTTATATAGACCGCAACTATTTTGAACAAATAAATTGAATTTTCCGTCGTTCAGATCGTTTATTATTCAATAAATAACAAACACCGTATTAATTATTTCAACAGTATCATATACTGTTAAGAATAATAATATACAATTATTATTATAGTCAATACAAGTTTTAACCCAATAATTCATAAGTCATATTAATACATAAAGTTATTATAACCGTTTTGCTATCAGTCAATTTTAGATACATTTTATTATTAAAAACACAAAAATAATTTCATTCGCGTATACATTAATATAATTCAGTTTCAATCTAACATTTTATAAACTTGCGTTACATCCTGCATTGAATAACTGGACCGTTGAAAACCCGACTAATTCTAATACCAAAATCATTTTGTGCGATAACACTTATTTCAGTCCAATACATTAGCGGATTCTGGAATGACAACTTGCCAAAGTTTTGTCCCGTTGAGCTATTCCCGTCAGTACCACGTCGTTCAGTGAATCGCCCACTGCAGTATACGGAGTCTGATATAAAATGAATGAAAATAAAAATATGATTGCACAACCGATTGCTCCGAAATAAGTTCAATTACAATGCTTAGTTATTGCTGCGCGAACCGTACTGAATAACGAACAAACGTGCGCCATAATTCAATTGTTTTATTTGCTGTTACTTCTGTTAAGTAAGGCTGCTTTAACATGCTCGGAATAAAATCGATGTTAGACGTTTGAAAAACGATCTTCTAATGACCTACAGTGCCCGTGCTCGGAAGGGCGACTTGTTTGTCGATACAGTGCATCAAGTATGTTACAATATAGCCGAATGAACGTATTTGTACGCTGCATTGAGCTATTCGTACGTATTACGTTGAATTTTATAGCAGAATATATTTTTACGTCTTTGGATACACCGGTAAACATAAGAATTGAAAGTACCATTTCGTATCGCTCGCGAAGATAATAACAGTAACATAAATTTCCACCTAAGCGCTATACAATAAATAATCGTATTCTCAACGCAAAAGACTTTTCCGGTGAAATAAATTCATAACACGGCTCTTGTACGGGTAATGATAGGATAATTTTCTGCACAGTATCTCTTTTTGCTAACTCTTATTTTAAATTGCCTCGCGGTCGGTTATTTCTGTTATCTTTTCGGTGCGTGCATTCTTAAATAGATAAAACCGCGCGGCGTAAAAAAAAATAACATTATCGGCAGCAAAATTAACACCATTATGAGTTACGAATGTTACCGGGGTTATTATTATCGTTTTGCGTCAAATAAAATAATACCTGTACAGTCAAGCTTGCGCGTGCAGAGTTATTGAGAAAATTTATGACACATTTTGATATATCGTTCGGAAACTAAGTTGGGTATTCATGAATTATGCCGCGTGTTTGTCATTTCGATGATAAATGTAATTTACTCGCGGAACAAAATTGTTGAGTCACCATTGAAATGTCACTTAATATTGCATATGTCACGTTCCGGTCCTGAGGAAAAAAGTTTATCGTGCGATCATTCTGGAGTACGAAGTTATCGAACGGAAGAAAATTGTTACGGAATTATAGTTTGTTTCGGAAAGAAACTGAAAGTTGTTTCGATTTTAATGACGCCCGACAAAGTTTGTCGGTCAAAAGTGTTGTTCATTGTTTAAGTTCAAGCATTGTCCGTTTCCGAACTTTTGTACGCGTCGGTATATATATGAAAACGCCGCGGTACCGACGTAGAGACATTTTTTCGCAATTATATACGTCATTATTATTATCGCGGATAAAAAATCACGATTAATTATTACCATTTGTTACGATTCCTTAGTCAAATACGAAATTTAATTTTGACTCACGGAAATACGTATTAATTAATGCGTTAAGGGTTTTTCGTAGAGTATAATTTTTTATCGCATGCATTATTAATCGAAAGTGATTTAAAAACACAAACCGCGCGTAGTAAGTATGTTTAAAATTTAAACATAATTGAATAAACGTATTATTATTAATATTTAATCAAAATTGATAATGTTATAACAATAAGCAGCTTTTTTCAATGTTATGAAAAAAATGTTAAGCTTGGAATATTGCAACGGACAACTTTAATATAGAACCAACTCGAAACATTTTATCTTATAATGTATATAGACAAAATAATTGCAGTTTTTGCGCCATTGGCAAAGTGGTAGTAGGCAATCGTCATCGTCGTAAACACAGACCGGTCGTGCATTTTTGTAGTCTATAGGTATCTCTAAAGCACGCATCATATATAAACAATTTGACAGGTTAGAGACAAGTGTATTTATTTTTTCAAAAAACAAATACTCCAAGTCAGTTAACAGACGCAATCTGTCAATTTTATTAGTATATTCACGTCTCTGAAGTTAGCGATGCTACCATGGCCAAATGAAAAAGTAAATATATAATAATTCGTAAATTAGTTGTAAATTAGTCGTGATAGACTTTGTTTGTCGGGCTTTATTTTTTAAAAAAATATACGGTTTCGCTAACTTCAGAAAAAAGTTAGCGAAACCATATCTTAAATCGTGATAGAATATAAAAATTCAATATATTAATAGAGTATAATTTAGGGTAAATAAGTCGTAAACAGATTATTATAATTTTATTTACAAATAATAACTATATACAAAAATATTCGTTATCAATAACTAACATACAACTTATGTACAATTAAAATTAGGCCCTGCATTGCGCATCAGTTTTGCAATATCGTATTAAATATCTAATTACATCTATCGATCATATATTATACAAACATGTAGTAAAAAAATATTAAAATAACTTTATTTTTACACGATTAGTACTTGTATGCGTCAAATTCGCAATCTGTTTTTTTACACAAATTTGAAAAATAAATATATCATAAAAACTTGAATGAAAATATGTATGAACAAAAAAATAATATTAACGTTTAAAACAAATGTTATTTTTGCACGACTTATTTACGACTTATTCATGACAAATTAACCAATATTTACTTTTGTTTAATTATCATTTTTTATTTGTTTAAATAGTGGCTTCGCCAAGTTCTCGTGCAAGTTAGCGATGCCATTAGCATAAATAATTTATTTTTCAGGTTTGTGTAATGCAACTTTATCACATAGAAGTATTTTACTAATCGTGTAAAAATAATGTTATTTTAATATTATTTTTATTACATGTTTGTATAATATATGATTAGTAAATGTAATTAGATATGTAACGCGATGTTATATTAACAATTTCTTGCTCAATCTATTTGCAACAATTTTTCTACTTTTATTTTTATTCTAAGTTAACATTTAATTATAAAAACTGATGTGCAACGCAGGGCCTAATTTTAATTGTACATAAGTTTTATGTTAGTTATTGATAACGAATATTTTTATCTATTACTATTACTTGTAAATAAAATTATAATTTCATTTAAAATTATATTTGCGACAAATTATTATATATTTACTTTTTCATCTGGCCATGGTGGCATCGCCAACTTTAGAAACGTAGTATATTCAAACTTTGACCAATAATATAATACAATATTAGTAAATGCATATATATATATATATATATATATATATATATATAATTTATAGTATAATGTAATTATAATAAAAACCAATTACATAACATATAAGCAAAAGATAATGTAAACAGTTACATAAATAAAAGGAAACGTTGAACACGTAACACACTGAAATCATTATTTTATGTTCATTATTTTATATGCTCGACTAAGATTATCATTTATAAGTTAATGAGAATCGCTCACATGGTGCAAAATAATCCTTATAATTAAATATAAATATTTTACTTGTGTACCCGGTGTTACGAGTCAGCTCGTGTGGCGATAAATAAATCCCACGAACAAACAGTGAAAGTTTGCATTTGTACGTTGTAATAAGGGTCATTCACTGACTTGGGAACGTCCCTCAAATAAGGCCGTGCATTCAAATGCAAACAGTATATTGGCACAAGGGCCATTTTTCGAATTGAAAAAAAAACTCGCCGTTTCGAAATTTGATCGGAAAAGACTCCGTTAATTGCGAGCGTCATTAAAATGCGAAAATTCGTTTCCGTAATGGCAGTCGGTGGCGTCGCTTTTATCTCGTACGTATTCAAGAGCCTCGCGATAAGATGGATAGACTAAATCGAACGGGCGTGTGTTTATTACTGATAAAGTAATGTCATTGTTGTTACGCGACATCATCACCGCATAAGAACTCTTCGTTTTGTAACATCAGACCTATTTAGCGAGGGTTCGAAGCATTTCGGTGGCGAGTGCGGGGGCGAATTCTCGACCTGTATTCGCCGGTATGCGGATGCAAACACTCGCAGTCGTAAAGATAGCGCGTCCCATTGCTACAAAACGTAACGTCGCAACAGTGGCTTATTCGTTGAAAATCGTGGCGCGACGCGTCCGTCCTGTAGATAACGATTGCGTTTCCGCTTTATTGCATCGTTCAACCGGTTCGTCGGCGTCTGAACTCGCGACACGGTTCACGTAACGTCCAATCGACTTTACAGATGATAATCGGCCCGACCAAGCAATCCTGTACGCGGTTAAAGATTCTTATTGTGCGAATAAAGTAGTAAAAACGGGCGAAAAAATCGAAAACTAAATTATGCGATTCGTATCACAGGTGATGTAATGAGCGGTTGCGCATCAAAAGATCGCGATAGGTGTTACTTCCTGTTATTCAATTTCATAACCAAGTTATTTCGTTGACGAGACTGGCGATCCGATAAGACCGACATTTAGAGCGTGAACGGCGAAGTTTACGCCTTTTTTTTTGTCTTTTTTATTCTTTTTTTTTTTTTGCAAGTCTAACTTTTGCATTTCGACCGAAGCGCCAAATGTCAGTAGTGAGTTCAATCGTGGAGTAACGCAACGTGTATATCGATTTACACAGCCACAAAACTAATTATTAGTTGTCGATTATTTAAATACGATATATCGAACGGTGAGGTGTAGTTATCGTCGCGCAAAAATATTTCTGATCAATTTATTGATACCGGATCCGTTTGCAAATTCGCGCGTTATTCCGAAAAATGTGTATTTATTCGCGATCCAGGGATAAACTGTTATTGCGATGTTCATTGCCGGGTTGTGAAATTTTATAAATCTCACTTAGGACCGCAGTCGCGATTATTTTCAATTCTACAATTATAAGGGCATGCAATTTCGATTTTTAGACTTCGAACCGCGAAATGATTTACTACGATTATTTTATTGCGTGTCGACTTAGATAATGGGGGATATTGAGAAAAACTGCTCGCAATTGTAAAAACACTCGCTATCTCGGGAAGACATTGATCGAACTGCAATTTAAGGTGGAAACTCCGCGTACATCGACGCGAGAGTTTGCCCATCGCGCTCGTTTTGTCGCCTATCGCTATAGCAATCCCACTCTGTACTCCCACCGATATTAATTAATACCAAAGTAGGCGCCCAAATTGCCGACGTAAAACCTTAATTTCAGCACAATTTGTAAAGTTTTGACCAAAGTTGAACCGCGCGTGAATTCTTCCTTAACTCCGCATGAAATTAGTTCTCCAAGATCAATTTGGTACTGACGACAGAATTTCAATATCAAATATTCCTATTTACTATCGAACGTTCAAATAGACTACGTGTAACTACAAACACTCGCGGTAATTTATTAACCAACAGTAAGACGATTAGGTTTCACGAAAACCAAAATGTATTCACCGTTTACGTTAAACCCATAACGTCGCGGGATTAAGATTGTTAATTAATAAAGCGAGCCTACAATTATATATATAAGTGTATATATATATATGTATATTCTTTTTGTTCTTTTCGTTTGAACTTTAAAGCTACTCATTAAGAAAATAACTCGCAAACAAAGGGACTGCCATGGATTAAATTATCTTTTGTGGTTGCTGGATATGTTACGTTTCTGCACTATTCGTTGAACTTTAATTGATAGAAAATCTTAATCGGCTCCGAGATACGAATTCCAGTTTCTGCAAAGTTGGAAATTGGATGATCAAAGCGTTTCGTTCAGCCTGTAACGGTAATGAAATACTGTTGAACTTTAAGTAAACAAGAGTTGAACGAAAATAAGCGCGGCTCTCCCTCTTCGTTCGTTAGCGCACTGAAACGAATGCGTCAAAATGCTGGGCGCAATAAATGCTTTGCACAAGATTGTTCACGCATCCATTGCCACATTCGTACGGATCTATTGCACCGGTAATTATTGAGCGTTTTACAGATGTGTGAGCGTTCGCTTTATTTTTATTCCTTTATACCACTCGCAAGTTTTACTTTATTTCGCAAGAAACGGCGCTTTGCATTATGAAACGGCGCCACACCTAATCAGAACTCTTGTTTCCTTGCCGCACAAAACCATATTTTTTTCTTCTTTTCGATAAGAGGGATTATGAAATGTAATTTATAGGTGTATACGTTTACTACCAAAGTCAAAAATGTACATTCAAAGAGATAAAAAATGCATCGTATGTGACAACTAATAAACCAATACTTAATATTTTTTTGAGCAAAATTGAATCATGTTGGTATTATAAGCTTTAGGTGATTTTCCTGTTTCTAGCCGTTAATTGTTCTTAAAGTTTAATATATATAAATATATATATATATATATATGGGTGAGTGACAAAATACATAACTGTCAAACTATATAACCCTGTAATGTAAATCTATATTCATAATGAATATAGTTATAGTTGACACCATTCTAATTTTTGCCACTTATGTATTTTGTCACTTACCCATATGTATATATATATATATAGTGTGTTTGTTCTATTTCGAATAATACATAATATATAAGAACTAGTAAAAAATACAAGTATTTTTTTGAATTACTGACGGCACACTGCGTGTCACATATTTGACATTTTATGATACTTTTTTTTTATTACTTTTTTCCTTCCGCGCGTATATGCCGCTTCTCATTATAGTTTTTATTCAATTATATTTATTTGTTCACAAGGAGAGTATTCATTTCAATGTTGCATAAAAAGAAACAAGTTCATTTTCAAACTGTATTTGAATAACACCTTTTCAAATTGAAACAATGTAACATTGTAACCCAAATTAGATTATATTTTACATTAAAATAAATCATAGGCAAAGCATCACTTTATTTTTCAATTAATGTTATTTTTATCGTAATTAACGTTCGCACATTATTCCTGAAAACTGACCAATTTATTGAAACAATATATAAGACATAACAAAAAAAGAACAGCCTAAATAGCATCTAATCTAAATACATACATACATACTTACATACATATATATATATATACGATACAATGCGGCGCTTATAACAAAACAATTATCTTTGTCAAGCCGATGACTGAGATCTCGTTCCAATTAGTATCAATGTAAAGTTATTGTGTTCAATTATCCAAGCTGATATGTCGATAACTCGTGTGTTATTTAGACCGTCAACGGCTGAACTCATTTTTGCATAATACTTTACTTGGGCGCAAACAGTACAAGAATTCAATAGCGATTATCATCGGTATCTGGTTGTTTCCTTTGTCGACTCATCTCGCGCAGTGTTCTGGCATTAGTTTCAATGATGAGTAAAGAATCGCGTGAATGATAGTGCAAAATGCGCGCGGATAGTTGCATCGACTCGTGATACGTTATCAAGCGTATCGATTTTTCCACGGCCCATTATCTGCCTCGTAAAGAGTCAGAGTCGATCGCGAGAGTCTATCTATCAATCGCGCCGACACGAGCTAACCTACCTGGCAACATTAAACACGCGCGCGCGCGCGCGCTTGCGTCAGTATCGTGCTATGATTTTTGCTCATGGGAGTAAGATCGAACGGCAATCGAAGCCTTGAGGGGAGGAATCTGATCGTCTGACGTAACCTCAGCTTGGCGACCATCGAAATGGTTTTGCTTCCTACCATCTCACACACACACATACACAAACACATTAACACACAGGCGCACATTGTATACTCTTTCGCGGGCGACGATAATCCCTCTCGCGCAGTCGATGTAAAAAGGTTCCGGTTAGCGGCATATTTATTCACTCGTCGCTCAGATTTGTTCATTTTTGCTAGACCCAGCTAAATCACTGACATGCCGCATTAAATAATTCATCGTCAATAGCGTCGTATCGCCGAAAACATGTTTTCGTGTGATTCCCATTATACAGTCGTAAGAATTTAATACGTTTATTTGCAATGTTTTATGCAATCCACGCATCCGAGATTTTGCGCCGTACCTTACGTGTAATGTACGTATAAATATTGTTTATACCATAAGATTTCAATTTAGCGCAAATTATTTGCTTGTAAAACAAATTTATTTCACGTCAATCAAAGTCTTTATAATCAGGTTGCTACATTTTCTTTCGGGGTATTTTCAAATGTAAATTCGTCTAAATTAATTAGTTAATATGTACTGCTCTTAACAAAAAAACTGAATCATATATTGCAGGAGCGAGTTTAATGGAATAAAAACTTGTATCTGTGAAATAAAAAGTTTTTCCAAGTTTTTTTCAGATGAAAAATTTTCGTTCGTATAGCGGAACAAAGTAAAAAGCATATATTTCATTTGCATTACTTAATAATTTAGTTTAAAGTATACAGCATTCTGCAATTGATTGAATGCAATTAATTTTGTTTGCATTCTTTTCAGAATTATTCAGATGACTATATTTTTGCTAAACAATTTCAAAATAAACCATACACGCGCGTGTAGTGTAAATGTTGGTTCATTTTCTTGAAATAATTCTTAATTAGTGATTGCAATCTTTGTTCCGGCAGACATCCATCGATATACATTTAATTTGTAATACTAAAAGCGGATTATCAAATAATAAATACAGTTATTACCCACGTACCTACTATGCCTTATATCAGCAATATATTATCGTTACATAAAGCGAAATATGAGAGATGCTCGAGTCATTTTTAAAGTTATTTTAGTAAATTTGTACTTCTGCCTCAGATAAAAGCGATAATCTATTTTAAATTTATTATGTATACGAATCGTTTATTATTGATTTAATATGAATACATTTCATGCAACTTATTATTACGCGCGACATAAATCTTCTACTTTAAGAAATCGATTTATATATACATTTCACTTTTTGTACATCATAACGATATCGTCTCTCCTGCTGATTTAATGTTGAAAAAAGGTTCAGGCATTTTGCATATAAAATAAGTCCCTACAAGACGTTCAAACGTGAAAGTTGTAATGTTGTTGTGCCGTTGGCTAGTAATCTTCATTCATAGTTGGTCAGACGAAAAAGCTTACGAACTTTCCGTTATATGAAAATTCTTATTAATTACAACTTTTATTAACTAAATGGATGTTATATTGTTTTATTTTTATAAAAGTCTTAGACACATTTTCTAAAAGCTACATATTATTTATGCCAAATAAAGATCCTCTTATCTCTGTAGTTATATTTATAAA
>JABFQC010004043.1:0-13176 GCA_022817085.1 Psilanteris sp. ZL-2020 | reverse complement strand
TATATGATATAACAAAAATGTGTCAAAATTCCTTCTAGTTTTATTATACTATATAACAAATTTTACTATATAAATAAAAAAAGTTGTCATTATGGTATAGTAATTTTCTATACATCTATTGAATTAGGTATAGTAATTTATACTGTAACTTTTTTCTCAGTGTAATTTTTACAGATGAAATATAAAGTATCAGAAATATTACATATATTTTAAATATGAAACGTTAATTTGTTTAATTGTATAAAACACATTTTAATTTATTGTGAAATTAATTTGACCCTTAAATATAATTTGCATAACGTATAGATATGACAAAATTTAATTTTTAACGCATATTTTGGAGTTTAATCAATAATACTTTGACGTGAGATATATCAGGTATAAATAAGAGATATATGTTGCGTGTCGTGTACAAATCAATTTTCCTATTATTCAATACATTTTCATATCGCTTTATGTTTTTATGTGTTCCAATAATATCACACAGACGAACAAAATAAAACTTTGTTAGCAATACGAATACCTATACAGACGTTTTACCGATACAATTTTTTCTGAGCGTACTGTTACGGGAAAAAATTACAAAACTAAATTCAAACCAAATACAAAGTGCGTTAATAACACAATACATACAAACTAAGTATAATCACATGCATAAAAAACTAATGGAAAAAGCCGATATGAAATTGTTAGCAGATGCGCGACGGAAAAAATTCGAATTGTAAAAGTTCGATTGAAAAATAGATTATGTGGGTTACATTTTTGCATTTGTACGACGCTTATTTTACGGTCAATTTGACATCGCGAAAACGAATATTAACGGATGCTTGGATCACAAGTGAACGAGCGAAAGATGTACAATGAAATATTGGAAACAATTTCAAACCAAAGACCTATTGCGAAATAAAAAAAGTTACGGTCCACTTTGGCAAGCAAGATCGACATCTGAACGATTTTCCTTTGTCTACTTTGTCTTTTGGAAAAGTAATCCCTTTTGATTTTAACAATCTACAAGGATAAAATTCAAAAAATGTTCAGCGTTTGTTAACGCTAATACGATTGAAAAATATTTTATCAATAAATATAATGATTGTATATCAGAAAAATGCGGAATCAGAATAATAAGCGCATAGTTTTTTTTTGTTTGCATTTTGACATTTTTTAAGCCAGCTTTAAAATGGTTCAAAATGTAATTCTTGCCAGGAACATAATCTGATGAATTTATTTTTATTTATTGTTTATATTTTTTACGTTAATTTTTCGCGCTGAAACCTACTTCGTTGAAATTGATATTTTAGTTATCAATGTGAATAACGAGAAACAACGATTATCTTTAGAGAATAAGTCTCAATATATTAGTTGGAACTTTCTCGAGAACAAACAGAGCGAAACGGTTCCTATAGGACCATTGATGCGTACGAATGAGTGTCGGTACTTATATGATTCATGGAACGCTGATGATCAAATTCATAACTATGTTGTAAAATAGATAAAATACTCGATAGTAGTATTACTTAAATATATATTCAAGTTCACAATCAATACGTTTATTAATTTTCTAATTATTTTTGTATGTGTATAAATATGCAGTGATGTATATAATAGTTCATTAAATATGTTATGTTTTATTTATATATTGCTTATAAATCGATTTTAATATTAAATAAAATAATATATATGATAATTGAAACTACAAATACAAAAAATTTAAAATGAAAATAAATATTGACAAGTGATAAACTTTTAAACCCTTTATTCAATTTACTTATAATGAAAGATTAGATTTTGATTAGATACAAAGCGATGCATTGAAAGCAAAGTTTTGTAAGACATTAATGAAATAGTAAATATAATTATATATAAGAGAACGATAAGTTGTAATTGTGAAAAAGAAATTTCCGAAGCTTATTTCTTTTTCTAAATATATATTATAAAAACGTACTGTGAATTTACTGCAACAAAGCGGGATTAAGGAAAGTACAACGAGATATGTACTTAACAAATAATAAAGAGGAGAAATTAGTTAATTTGTGTTAAAACATTATGTAGATTGATCTTAAAATATTTGATTGAATATTATATTTTAAACTATGTTAAAACACAATTCAACAGTTTTAATTTTGATTATATTTATGTTTATAAATAAGTAAACTTTTGTCCAAGATTATATACTTATAATATGGATAAAATATGTAAAATATTATTTATAATTACAGTTAGTTTATACTAAATACTAATTTCCGAAATTTCTTTAATTCTTTTAACCCAACATATAAACTATTATACACTCTTAAAAATGTTCACTTGAGGCAAATCATATTCATTTGAAGAAAGCGATTTTTGACTTCCTTCGAGTCATTTTTAACTTCTTTCAAGTGAATATAGTTTGCTTCTAATGAACCTTTTTAAGAGTGTATAACATATTGGAAAACAATATAATAATGTATAAAACGTAATTTTTTCTGGAAAATAATTATAACTGAGTTTTTTGTATCAATTTTTGTCTGATTTTGAACTTTGTTCAAATTATTTGTATTTTATTTGATCCTTGAACTTCTGGCGGTGTTTAAAATATTATATATATATATTAAAATATTATATTATATATATATATATATATATATATATATGATACAAAATTTTGGTGACTGCAAATTAGTCGCGGTATGTTTCTTTTTGAATGTTACTTTTTATGCGTATTGACGTGACCTCAAAGACGATATATATAAATGCGCGAATATCACGTTACTCTTGTCCTTTTTGGCACGAGAAACTCAAATTAACATTTAATGTGCTTTGGCCGAGCATCGAATGCTGTTTCGATATCGCATAATAGAAATCGAGATAGCAATAAAACGACGAGTCTTGTCATATTATTTTGGGTAGAAAACAAAAAGGCGAAGCGTATAGGATAATTTATGGCTTAATTCAATTTTAAATTGAACTTGTATTTCTCTTGGAAGAAAATACCCTCTTCGATATTGCGGCCTGCTATACGAAAACTAATTCAAGAAATTTTATAGATTTCTTCGATACGAAATTATAAATTGGTATTATTGTTAATACACTGTTTTATTAATTCATTGCTATTACACCTATTCCATCTAATTTTAATATAAGATAAATATTAATTTTTCAACTTTATAATTTTATTTCCAAATAAATGTCGTCTATTTTACCTTTACTATTTATTATTAAAATAATGCTGACTTTAATATTTAGCAAAATACTATACAAGGCGATGTGACAGTAATATAATTTGAAACTTATAAATTTTATATATACTTTTTACTTTTGTACTAAAAATATTGAGTTTATTGGTGATTTTGTAGTAATAACATTTTATGGTTATAAATAATTATTCTCCAATCAATTGTTTCGAAAAAGTCATACACACGTCTGAAATGCATTAATCTTATTTCAATAACACAATTTTATGGTTAAACTTTACCACAGTAAATTATCTTACATTAACATATATTTCATTTAATCGTAAATGACATCATAAAAGGTGCTGAAAGTTAATCATTATAGTGCATGTACGAATTTTATTTCTTAAGAAGCTTTAAGTTTTACATACTTATGTGTTCTATGCTTAAACATAAGAGCGACATAACAATGTTTTTTAAACCCTACATAATAATTTCGACAAACATACACATCAAAATATGAATTATATTTGCCGTGCTAATGATGTTTTCCTCGGACCAAGGAACAGTACTGTGCTTGAGTTGAAAAGGAACTTTCATAATTGTTCTAGAGCCTAATTAGAACCTTATTATTAATTTAAAGGCTACTTTACATAATGAGAGGATCGCACACGGGCGTCTAATGTGAATTTAAGTCCATATGATAAAGTTCTGCAAAAAAATTCGACATATTGTAACCTCTGACAAACATCAAACTCAAACGATATTGCGTTGAAATATTTAAATATTATTGAATTATATAATTGAAATGTGAAATGTAAAAATTATACAAATATAAAAACAACAATTAAATAAAATATAGTTTGAATAAAGAAACGAATAACTAAGGAAAAATGTTAAACAAATTAGCAAGTTTGAATATATGATTATTCAATTATTATTAAAAAAAATAATAAAAATATTACTTGATCATATTTTAAAATCAGAATTAAAAAATCGTGTGTATTGGTGGACTCGAAATTTTGTCATAAAATATAACTCTTCAAGTTTTCGAACTCATTTCATGTCGCCAAAAAAAATAAAGTCCAAAAAATAAAGCTACGGTATATTATAAAAGTTGTAATTTCGTTGTTTTGCTACAACTGCTTGAGTTTGCCAAATATGCGATTGAACCGATATATTGTGATATATCGGCAGCAAAACTTAACGAAGCGTATATCGTGCGTTTTCTTGTGACTGTGTTATACTTTGCATCTCTGTCAAACCAATTGATACAATAATCCACTTAAAGCGAATCGAGGGCTTATCATGGCCGCAGAAACAGAACCGGCGACTTGATGCAGTCTGTCCTATTTTAGCCCTGTATATCAGAAAATGGCCATACTAACTAAATCAGCGTGAAATTTGACGTGCCCGTATAGTTACTCGTCCTCGCGCGAGGTAACAGACAAACCAAAGTCCGGAGTTTGTCAAACAACGCGTTTTCATAGACGCACGATTGAATGAAGTCCAAACACTAATTCTAATGGAGAGTATTTGGACGGAAAATAATTTCGCGCTGACGTTTGATTGATTGTTAGTAGAGAATAAAAGTGATTAAAATTAACAGCCATTCATTCACTCGCAAAACTCGTAATCAAATTGCTCAATGATTTTCAAATAAAGTTTATTCGACTCTTTTCCGTGGATTATAATACTGATTATTGAATTTTGACAAATTACGGAATTGTGAAAACCAAAAAATTTAAATGATTAATTTTGCTTGTTTCATTTAGTGTGATTTATTTAATTTATTATTAATCATTTACTATTATTATATTATTTATTGAAAACACAAGAGTTTATTATACAAACGTGCAGTTATTTTAACTCCATATCAATCAATATATTGTTAGTTGAAAAACGAAAGTTTTTGTAGAGGATTTTGATCGCGCATTAAAAAAATATAAAGTAATATCCTTCACGAAACGAAAAACTTCAGTGCAGCATTTTTCGATGTATTTCGTGTAAGTGCAATTTGTAATTAAATAAATGTGATTAAAAGTTTGAATTAATTAAGTTTTATCAAATGAATTGGAGTAATTTAGCGGCCGGAAAGAGGAGCGATTGTAGATCGTGCCAAGTGTATACGTATTACTTTGATGAAATTGGGAGTTTTCATTTAATTGAAAATTGTTTTGGCGTCATTTAGCAAAATAAAATTTAATGATCTGCTGGATAATATATATTATTTACATTTTAATTGAAACGCGGCTTTCAAAGATTCCAGCATCTAAAAATCACATTTAATCTGACTAAGCCATATTAATTTTCTCCTTTCAAGTATATAAATATATATATTTAGGTATATACAACTGACTAATTTAAAAATATTCAAATAAAATAGTAGTATAAAAATATGCAAAAGTAAATCTATTAAAATTTTTAATTGAAGTACTGAAAATTGAAAAATCCTGTATTGGTGTTCTGAAGTATTTCCAATTTAACTGCACAAGTACGTTGAAATTCATTAAAATAAATTGCAAAAGAAACCATATATGATGAGCTTTTATTTAATTGAAGCATGATAATCATTTGGATGCGGAATTTTCTGCATATTTATATTATCAATCAAACAAAAGGTTAACACGTGCCAATCTGACTTATTTCTATGTGAAAAGTTGTATCTAGAATAATATGATTACTCATTGTAACTACATGCAAATGGATTCGACAAAATATAAGTTTAAGCGATATCTATGCACATTTTACATGACTTACAAGTTTAAATATCGGAACACTTTTGTATTCCATGAAGTACTGCAGAAGTTATTCGAACAGCCTTTTCATAGTATGTCTGAGACAATATCTCATTTCCAATTCTAATTTCCGCGATTTTTCCAACATTGTTATAATAGAAAATGGAGCGAAAAATGTAACCAGTGTATTATTCAATAATGCATTTGTGCATATTTGTAAAACAAATAATGAACGAATTTCGGGTTCATTGCGTTTAAATAAACAATGAGCCATTCGTCCCATAAATGATTGACGAAGTCAATGATTGGCGAAGGTAAACGCAAATAAATCATGAAGATGGAAGCGGTATATATATCTGTATCATACTTATAGTTATATTAAATATATTTATTTATACATTTATATGGTTGGTAAAATATTATATTTGAAAACATAATATGTATATTTTATATTGAAATTTATTTATTAATTTTATGTACTGATTTGTGATGATATATATGATAAAATGTAATATATCTATATGTATATTATATAAAATATTTCAATCTTCGAAAAATAAATTATATATTACTATTATACCAACTACAATTTATAAGCATTATATAATTATAATGCAACAATAATGTATAATAAATATTTTAACAAAATATTCTTTATTATGTTAAATATATTATAATATTTTCAATCATAAATTACAAATTACATACCATTTATTAAGTAATTATTCAGTACACTGATTTTGTAATAAAACATTTTTATGTAAATGTACAATATATACAATACAAAAAAGTTATGATTGTAAAGAGTTTTTTTTCTGTTATATTCTGACTGCAATCTGTTTCTTGGTCATAATATTCTGACAATTAATCTAAATACGATATTATATAGTTTATAGTTTTTTTACTAATAATTTCCGCGAAACTATAATTGTTACAAATTACACAAATATTTCATTATAAAAAATATTAATGAATTGAAACTAGTCTTACTACATCGCACATAATATATATCACATAAATTTTATCTAGCTTAACACGTGAGAATTTTGGACCAAAATAAAAAATGATTCCGACCATTATTTCACTTTTCTCTGTTTTTTAAAAAGATAATATTTATTCTTAAACGTGTCAATGTTAAAACGCAATAATTCGGTTGTACTTTAATTTTACAATTTTACAATTAACATATATAATTACAACAAATTAACATTTCAAAGACTTTGAATTTTGGATTCGATGCAAGTATTAGTGGTAAAAAACCAAATACCAAAATCAATCTATATTGTAATAAACCGTTTTAACAGTTTCGTGTCAGGCGTGTCGTGTCGCTTGATTTTAATCATATAACATTGACACGAAAACAGCGGAAAACGTGATTAAACACCTATTCAAAACCACAATAGGAACGCATTTATTGTGACGAAGAATTGCGCGAAAGTTTGACCAGTGACAGATGAAGAGAGATAAAGGGAGAAACAGATGAAAACAAAGGAGTAAAATGAAGCGCGCGCAATAAAGAGTTGCGATAAGCGACTGCAAGGGAGGTCGAGCGTCTCGTTGCATCCTTCCTTTCTGAGCGAATGGACGCGTGATTGCGGTGGTAAACAATTAATCATTCAAAAGCGACTTTGTGCATAATACAGAGCAAAAAGCCAAGCACGGGTGCCAGATGGCACCAATAAATCTAACAGTGCAATACTTACGTCGTTCATGATACATACTAGCCAGAGCATAATACGAAACTCAAAGGATCAAAATAAATGCTATTAAGAGATAGGAAAGACGATGGAATCGGAGTCGGTGGGTCTCTCGACTGGCATTCGGACTAATTTCGAGCTGGACATCGTGTACTTGTCACTCTGAGTTGCGATCCTTCGTCGGTTATTGTGAATAACACCGCGCCTCTGTATGTATAAATTATATCAAAATCACATACATTATTAATATTCGCGATGTTTGATGGTGGTCTCTGTCTGGGTCCGCGAGCGAATTCGCGGACATAGTTTTTATTTAAATGGATTGCATTGAGAAAAGCAGATTAGTAATTTGGCCATCAGAGATTGCTTCGGGGATCGATCCCGAAGTTACGCGTCGTCAATCATTACTGCGCTTTACAAATCGACTTTTAAACGAAATTTCACAATCCAGTTTTCTCCATTTATAATACTTTATGGTAATGTTAGTATAATGATAAAAGTACGTTTATCGTGAGAGTTTTATCGTACACAATATGTGAGTACAATTTACATAACATTTTAGCGAATTTTTGGCAAAATGCGAGAGTTTCGATTGGAAACTTGTCATAAATCATTAATGAAATATTTTTGATTGACCAATGCGATAAAGATTTGTATCCAGCTCCACTGCTTGAATCTGTACAATATAAAAGATATAATATACAACAATATACAATAAAATATATCACATAAAATTTATTAACTATATCATATATAATAAACAATATGTTTGAAATAGTATTCAAAACTAACAGAACAGTAATGAAGTTATTTTCATATCAACAATATTTACAAAATTTTATCAAAAAATATGTTTAATACTATATGTCAAGTTTTAATAAATTATATTTTTAACATTAATATATAATCACCATTTTTTCGCAAGCCTTCTTTCCATCCATAAATCCTTTAGGTATCGCGTTTGGTGTTAAAAGCTCATATCTTTGTCTAAATTCTTGGAATGGAATTCTATTTGGAAAACCTTGTCGGCAGATTCTAATACCCTCCAAAACACCATTGCATCTTAATTGATCAAGGACAAGTGGTGCATCAATTTTTCCAGCTCGTTTCTCATGATTTGGAATAATACATCTGACAAAATTTGGGTTAGTATTTCTGAGTGTAACCATAAGCTTTGCAAGCTGTTCTTTGTACAACTGAGACACAGTACGGAACATTCCTTTACGTGTACGCGCTCCAAATTGAGTATCTGTAAGTGCTTGTTGAGCCATGCCCACAATCTCAGCATCTTTCCAAATATGACAAACGAATGGATCTTGAGACGCTTGTAACAAGCTAACCACATTTTCATTCAAGGGATCCATATTCTTCATCAACCACTTAGCTGCACTGTAGTCGACTTTACCCGCATAATGAATAATTGCAAAATCAGCAGACCCACGGAAATCAGTTTTCATGAATTTCGGGTGTACACTATGGGCTCCTACTAATTTTTCCACGAAAGTCTTGTCAGTTGCTTTAGGGAACCAACATTCCTCATCCAGTAAAGCCATGATACCCATAGGTTTATCAATTAAGTCTAAAAACATAACAATTAGTAATAATTTGTGCTAATTAATTGCTTTATTATTTAATATTAAAAATGTATTATTTATATGCAATAGTTTTTCAAAATTAATGATAAATTAATGTGGATAATTTTATGATAGATTTACAATCTCATTGCGATACAAATATATTCATCAAAGATAAAATTATATGTATATATTATATATTATATTAAATCATACATTTACAAAATAATCAATTTAATCCTTCAACTTAATGTAATATTTGATAAAACACAATTTCTGTTATTTAAAATGATTAAAGTGAAATCAATATTTAAAATCCTCACCTATTGTTGGCTGCAAATCTAATCCAAAATCAATGAACTTCCATTCAATACCCTCCCTCTGATATTCTTCCTGTTCTAATATGAACATAGTATGGTTGAATAACTGTTGCAATTTTTCATTTGTGTAATTAATACACAGTTGCTCGAAAGAATTTAATTCGAATATTTCAAAGCCAGCCATGTCAAGGATTCCAATGAAACTAGCGCCTTGACGCTTGGTACGATCAAGCGAACGATTTATTCTATTGACAAGCCAACGGAACATACGCTCGTAGCAGGCTTTTGAAATGGCTTCAACAGCGAATTCCACTTGTTCCTTAGTCTGAGCCTTTGTTACAAAATCTCGACCAACTTTAATGCGTGGTTTTAAGAAAGCTTTCGTCATGTCAGTTACACTTAGTCCAAGCAAGTGTGATATTTTCTGTGCCACAGTATTGTCTGGCAGGGTAGCCTGATCTGAATTACGTTCTTGTCGAAATTGCATCGAGCCAAAAAGCATAACAGCAGACACCACACGGAAAATAGATGAAAAATCCTCGTTGGTCATACCCATAATATTCATGGCTTTTACGGTAGCAGCAAACTCCGCGGCATCATCCACTCCAGGCACAGGCAAAGCGCCATTTGAAAGGAAGGGATAATGCTTTGGATCTTCTAATATGAATTCCTCTGTAATTTAAACGGTTAATAAATCATTAATAAAATTAAGTTACAACAATGAATAGTTATATTAAAAAATATAATTTATTTAAGAATGATTAAAACTCAATTTAATTAATGGTGAAATTAATTTTTCACAATAATAATTCTCTCAAAACAATTTTAATTTTGAATATTTACTATTATTATTAATATATTAAGTTTGCAAACATCTTTTTAAAGGCAATCACAAATAAAACAAAAATGACTAATAGAATTTCATTTTACATTAAATATATTTATAAAGTTGAATCGTTAGAACGATGAATATAGTTAATTATAATAAAATGTACAATTACTCAAAATCTATATATTTATATTTGTGTATAGAAACATAAACCATATATTTCAATATAGAAAAAGAATTACTTTTCTGTTCTGGCGATGCTCCAGCCAGCAATTGGTAAAATATATGGAAGGTTCTCTCATCCTTAGCTTGTCGTATAGCTCTTGATTTTTCCAAAAGGTAAGTTTCGATGTTTGCTCCAGCAATATAGCCAGATGCATCAAAATTAATTCTAATGAATTTGCCCTGAAAATAAGGTAATTAAATTAATTTTAATTTTCCAACATTCTGAATATCAGTTTAATAATATTATTTACTTAACAGTCATAAGCCAGAAACAGTAATATTTTAAAAGAAAGAAGAAAAACTACATAAACATACGAATCGCGATGAATTGTCGTTTTTGACAGTTTTCGCATTACCAAATGCCTCCAGGATAGGATTGGCCTGTAGAAGTTGCTGCTCAAGCTCGCCCTAAAGAAAAGAAAATTCATTTATTTAAGACAACGTCGGACAAAACGCAAAGCCATGTTAATTCAAATTCGAAAATCCAATTGGACGAATGATGTATGGTTTTGGTAATGAAATCATATGGAAGAACAAAGTGTGAATTCACGTATCGCGCGTGTTTCCCATCGGAACACCGGTGATTCGGTCTGATGGCATTTCACTCCATAAGTAAACGGGATCAAAGAAAGCGAGAAGCTCTTAAAGAAACAAAAACAAAAAAAGCAAACGGTTAATGAAAAATGGATTAATACTTTGCTGAATTGCAACATTCACTTGATCATACCAATGTTACCTCTTTCTAACGTCACTCGTTAAACCAAATTACACATCTTTGGCAGTCTCGTTTTCAAAGAAAAACAAGTGGTATGAAACAATTAAACAAATAAACACTCAAAAAAACATGAAACGTGTCTGGCGGAGTTAAGAGAGTGTAGGACAATGAAGTGTGCTCCACAAATGTGAGAAACCAAAAAATGTTAATGGAACGGAAATGGAATAAAAATAAGCGAGACAAAAATCCTGGACAAAAAAAATATGCACTTTTGAGTGACTCGTTGCAGAGCTCACTTTGACTTACTATTATAAACGCCGGACTCGGACCCTACAGTAGATTGACAATCGGCACAACAGCACCGAAAACGAAAGAATTGCCTTCAGTTATTGTTATTTTTTTTTTTTTTTTTTTTGAAATTTTGAAAAAGTTTTCGCTTTGATTCATCTTACATAATACAAATTAAAAACCTCGAGACCAAACCCGCGTCGGAGTCGGTATTTTGCCCGATCAGTCGACAACGGACCGCTCAAACACACACCGCAGCTTCGGATATTCAAACTGAAAGAGCGTGCACTCAAGCGGGTCACCGTTTGCGTAGGATACGAATATTTGCGGCTGGGGCGTGCGCGCGGTCCAAGTCGGGACAGCGACGCTGCGTTAAGAAACCCCGAAAACTAAGTTGCTCGGGGCACCGTGACGCCTATAACGCGCCTCCAAATTGTTCATTGCGATAGTTAGCGTTATTGGCTGTCGTAATGGAACATTATTTACAAAGTGTAATGAGCAGTGTTAATGAAACGCCAGTCGTTTGGCCGTGACGCTTCTGAAGTAAAGAAGATCAGTGGATGCGAGTGCGTGACAGTGCGAAAGGAATCGGTGCATCGGTGTTTCGCAAGCTCGTCGGAATCATAGCAACGGGCGCACGTTCGCGCGTGTTAACGTTCTAAGTAAACAAGCGGACTATTTATGCTCGCTACGCGTAACGATCCGAGGTTACCGGGGGAGGTTTTGATGCGACATTGCTCGTCCGACGATGTGAAAGGCGTGCATTCTTCTTCGTGATTTATGCAATCGTCCGAAAGAGGGGAAATAAAAAATATATACATAAATAAGTAAATAAAAGAGAAGATAATAAACAAAAGATGAAGGGAACAAGGAATGGATTCCTCAACGACGGCGCGGCTTCAATGACCGCCGTGACTGGGCTCAATTGATGCGCTGTGCGCGGACGCGTCTAGTTTTATGGCTACGCAAACTGTGTTAAGGTTCCTCGCGCTCGCGGCGACCTTCGCGAAATCGTTCGCTTTTATGAACTCATCGCATCGAGACGATTTAGCTACGTCGGTCTGAAAAATTTCATACGCGCGCGCCGAACTAAAAATCGTCTAAAAAATCGATCTGAAAAAAAAGAAGCTAAACCGTCGGTTGTTGGGCACTGGAAATTGAAATAATCCGCGAAATTATCCGAAACTCGAAACTGGGATTATTGCGAGTCGGCCGTTGCCGTGAAAAGTGATATCGCGTTCGGTCGGTGATTGATTCGTTCGTGGAAACGATGCTCGGATGAACGTGGAGGGACAATCCATCGGGTGCATTAGCGATCCGAAGATTTGACCCCGGGGCCACCAGCGCGGCCCACGAAACGCCGTTTTGAATTTCACGAGTCGCTCGGTATCACGGTAACTCGATAATGCCGCGGCTGTCGCGATAAGAGATCTGCGCGCCGTCGTTCGAATTGCATTAGCCGCGGCGCGAACCAACACAAACGGTCGCCGATTTTTGGCGCCGACCGTCGGATCTCGGCGCGCCAACGCGCGGCCGTTCGCCCAACCGCTTCGGCTCGGATCTTTTCGTGTGCTTCGTGTCAAACGATTTGTTTCTGCGAGAGAGTATTTGTATTACGTGTGCTGTGTGCGTGTCTGTACG
>JABFQC010004042.1:0-13177 GCA_022817085.1 Psilanteris sp. ZL-2020 | reverse complement strand
TATTGATACATCATTAAAATATGTATACAAATACCTTGCATTAAAAATATATATTAAAAATAATTAAATTCAGCCAAATATACCCATGTATATTGAAAACAATGATTTACACTGAATTTAATATAATAATAATATATAAATAATTAAATATGATCTGAATATTTTTTATGTATTATGTAATTTCTTATTTTTTAATTTTATTACATAACATAAATAAATTATATAACTTATTATTAAAATATAAGCTATAAAGATATTCTATTCAATTATATTTCTTATTTAGTAAATAATATAAAGTGTTTCAAAGAATCAACATTTTCAAACACAAACATCATTGTATGATTATTTAATTCTTAAAATTTATATAATTTATATATAACAATAGATATAAAAAATATTTAACCTTTATAAGTTTAATATATACATTTATATTGCACATATAATAAAATAATTAAATAATATATATCTTGTTTCATTATTGATCATTTCATTGTAATCCATTATATTATTTTAATTAATATTTCTATTTTAAGAATATTAGCTTGCAGATGTGTTTAAATTAAACAAATTTAATAAAATTTTAAATAATTTCAGATTTAACAAAAAGCATTTATACCTAAAAGGTGCATCAATTCAAAAAATATTTATTTATTATTAAATCGTAAATTTCTTATTATTACTGATTGTTATATAAACTTTTGTACATCTAAAATTTTAAAAACACAAATGAGCCCATTCATATTTTAAAACATAAAATAGAATCTGGCGAATTACTTAAAGATGACCATCAAGTCAGGGTAGCTGAAAGTTTACAAAAAGTGTACCTTAATATTCAAAAATATAAACCTACTAAAGGTTCAATTTTAAATAAATGGTTCAAATCAGAAAATAAAATTAAATAACCCAAAGGATTATATATATATGGGTCCGTTGGTGGTGGAGAAACAATGTTGATGGGTTTTTTTTACGATTGTTGTCAAGTAACTATAACTATATGTAATGTTTATTATTTTATATTATAAATTAATACTTTTAAAAATATTAAAGTAGAGATATAAATATTCATAGTATAATTTTAAAACTAATATATATATTTTTATTAATAGATTGAGAAGAAACAAAGAGTACATTTTAATTCATTTATGTTAAATGTGCATGACCAAATTCATCATGTGAAAAAAAATGTTGTTCAGGATTATAATAGCACAAAACCAAAACCTTTTGATCCCATACCTCCAGTTGCTGCAAATATTATAGAAAAAACTTGGTTGCTCTGCTTTGATGAATTTCAGGTTATAATTTTAAACGTTTATCACATTGTTATACTAAATGATTAATAGTTTCTTTACAAACAAAATTAAATATTATTATTATTATTATTAAAAATAGGTTACAGATATTGCTGATGCAATGATTTTGAAACGACTCTTTACTGAATTATTTAATAATGGAGTTGTCGTTGTTGCTACAAGTAATAGAGCTCCAGATGAAGTATAAAAAATGGTCTACAAAAAGGAAATTTTTTACCTTTTATACAAATTTTAAAGAACTACTGTATGATTGAAATATTAGATTCTGGAATTGATTATAGATCTAAAGCTGCGCCAGGAAAAGATAAAAATTATTTTGTGTTAGTTCTTTTTATAACTAAGAATCTGTATACATACATATTTTTTCTTATTAGCTAATCTAATATATGGTATTTCATATAGCATTGGTCAAGATTCAGAAGAGGGTATAAATAAAATTTTTAAATATCTATGTTCTATGGAAAATGATGTTGTTAGATGCTACATTTGCCGAATTATGTGATAGAGTAAGTAAAAATCTGAAAATATTATTCCAATATATCTTATATTTATAATTTAATGTTTCAAACATTTCAATTCATTGATAACAATGAAATAATTATAATAATACTTGTGGAACTTCATATCGAATCTTTTATTTAAGCAAAATTAATAACATAAATAATTATATTTCTACAAAAAATATATGAGCAAAATATTTTATTAAATATAAAGTTACTTCCTTAAAAATGAATAAAAAATATTTACATTATAAAGAATATAAACTTTTGCAAATTTATAATATTTATATATTAAAATTATTAGAATAAATAATTTTGTAAATATGAATATGACATAGCATTTAATTTCAGCCACTCGGTGCAAGCGATTATTTAGAAATATCTCAAGCGTTTCACACGGTTTTTATACGAGATATACCACAATTAACGTCGCAAAAAAAATCTCAAGCTAGAAGATTTATCACATTGATAGATACTTTTTACGATAGAAAGGTATAATGCACTGTACAATTGAATTCGACATTTAGTGATTGTTTAATGTGTTTTTTTAATATTAAATTCAAAGCATTAATACAATAAAGTACTTTTTATCTTTAGATTAGAATCGTAATCTCAGCTGCTGCTCCTCATACAAATTTATTTGTAGCTGAAAATGAGGCTGAATATACGGATGAAAAGCGAATGTTAATGGACGATTTAAAAATTGTTCAAGATTCTGTAAGTTTATTTAGTCTTATTTTAAATTAAACATATACTTAAGTATAAATGTTTGTATCTAATTTAAATATAAATTATATTAAAATAGTTTAAGTTACTTTTAATTATTATTATAATTATAATAAATTTCATAATGATCACAAATCAAATGTTTTTACTGGTGAAGAAGAATTATTTGCTTCTGAACGCACAATATCTCGTTTATCAGAAATGCAAACAGCTGAATATTGGGATCAGTGGTATCATCGCAGATAAAACAAATTTATAAAATTAATTTAGTCAATTGATCACAGTTGTACTTTACACATGCATAAAGTTAACTTAATTAATTTTGTATTTATATTTATTTTTGTTATTGCAATTTTTAAAAGTATTCTTGTTCTTGATAAATAATTAAAGAGTCGTACATATGGATTGTACTTAATCATATGTTGTTAATAATATGTAATAAAGGAATGTTAAACAAAATGTCTTAACAGTTACTTTAATATAACATATATGTATTTTAACAGTATAAAGGTTCACATGATCGCAAAACGTACAAAATTAAAAAAATATTGTAAAGTAAAGAGCACACATTTTTCTCTACAAAAATATTAAAAAATCATTACAAATATTTAACTATTTTTTGTAGGAACAGCCATTATCACACTTTTCACTTCTGTATATGCCTCCAATCCCAAGTATTTACCCTAAAATGAAAAATAATAATTTAAAATTGAACACCATACAATACAGTTTTTACAAATAATAATATATTATACTTATTCATTTTATAATTTTTTGATACATAATTAATCGGAAAATATAATATATTTTGTTATTTATATTTTATTATAAATTCATACCATACAGTCCCTGCACGGAGACCTTGAATCAAATAATCTTTGGTAAGAACAGCAGCAGCTAGTCCATAATCAGTGCGATTAGCACGTTCTATTACTTCATCAAGTTGATCAAATTTCAAAATTTGTTGTACCGGTCCAAAAATCTAGATAATTATATCAAAATATAAACATTTTAACTAAATAATCTAAAATACATTAAATATAATAAAATATAATTTAAAAAATAGTTTAGAATTTACTAATAATATTCTACACTTATCCAATATATAAATGAAATACTAAAAAAATATATTTACTTCCTCTTTTGCGATTCTCATATTGTCTTTAACATCTGCGAAAACTGTAGGAGCAACATAATAACCCTTGCTTCCAACACGGGATCCACCATGAACCAGTTTTGCTCCTTCTTTTTTCCCAGAATCAATTAGTTCCATAATTTTACTCAATTGATCTGAATCTATCTATAATAATATTTATTTTCATCATATTAATATAGTGAAAAAATTATTTTTGATTTTATCTTGTAATTTATAAATAAAATTAATATAAAATTTATTATAAATATATAATGAAAAAAAATTATATTAAAAAATGAATAATATTAATGACTATAATTAAAATAAAACTATAATTTAAACTTAATTGAAGTAATATAATTTTATATTACATATACTTACGTTTTATTTCAGGTTTGTGTTCATTGTATTTAGTTAAATAAGGTTATATCATTAATATGAAAACCGAACACGTTTGACTTTTCGAACGCACATTGTGTTGATCTAGCTTCCTTACTTTTACCAAAAAACAAATGTAATTTTTCATGAGAATACAAATAAAATGATTTTATAGTATATTTAATACCATTGGTGACTCCGATCATTTTCGCTAACAATGTTAAGACATTATCGACAAATTTAAAGAGAGTTTTCATAAGCTATCAAGGTTAGGTTAAATTGGTTAAATAAAGCGTGTTGTATTTAAGCGTTCCGAAACCTAGCTTCCTTACTTTGGTCTAAGATCAAATGTAATTTTCCATGAGTTAAATGGGTGTTTCCGATTTTTTCCTTTTCGTGTACCGAACACTAGAGGCGCGATAGTATGTATGCGAACATCATCACGATTACGTGATTCGTAAATTCTGAAGGAAGTTAAATATACATTGCCCAAGTAAGAAAGAGAACATGATAGGTTCGGTATCGAAACTCCTGTAAATAGTGTCGTGTCGCGATCGTCGAACCTTGGCTCGACGGGTCGCTTCCGCGACCCTTGATGAAGTTTCGTCGCGTGACGTATTAGTAAGAAAGAACAAATAAATTTATAAAATAACATTATTTATGTTTTAACTATGTAGCAATTTGAATGCATTATATATATGTATGTACCTATATTATTATTATTTTTTATGTAAACTATAATATAAATAAAAATGCGTTACAGTTTAATAAATTAATTAAATTTTTAACAAACACAATCTTTGAAGTTTTTATTTAATTTGATATCATGTGTTACAAGAACATCATATGTTACATTAACTTGTTATAATAATAATCAAATATTATAATATACCCAGATAGCATGCTGTACTTTATGTGACTCATCTGCAACGTTAATGCTAGATTTAAGCTAGCATTAACATTAAGGCTAACATAATGCTAACATAATTTTATGTAATTATATTTAACTGGAAGACCATCATAATATCATAACTTTATTAATATGAAATAAAATATATTTTTTGTTCTATTAACTTGCTATAATAATAAAATAATATTATAATCCCTAACAGAACAGAAAAAGCTTAAGGTAGAAATTAGGTATAAGTATGTATATTCAACGTTTATAGTACATTGAAATGTCCACCAAATTGGAGCAAGATACATAGAAATTAGGTAGATCATACATTGATAATACATAACTTACGTATTATCTAACTTATTTCTATGTAAGTTGCTCCAATTTGGTAGACATTTGAACGTATTATAAACATAGAATATATAGACTTTCACCTAATTTCCACCTTGGGCCTTTTCTGTTTTGTTGAGGATATAATTAAATTATTATATTATATCAATATATAATTAATATAACCTTTTCTTTAACCATTTTATTTGATATTTTCTGAAATTCACAAACTTAATTTTTAAAAGGCATTTTTTTATATGAAAGTAATTGTATATTTTCAATTCTATATACTTAAATAATTATTATATTATTATTATGATTTACATAATAATATATAAAGTAAACCATACACAAATAACCTTAATGTTATCTTTTCGAAACACATAAACTAAAATTAATATATAATTTAAAAATAAAAAATTGTTTATAGTAATTTTACCATCACAACATATGTTTTTGATTAATATTAAACATAAATTTAAAATAACACTATGCAGGAACATTTATTTGTCCAGTTTTAATTTCTGCAATGAAATAAAATATTTTTATTATTTATGAATATATATCAATATCAATTTAAATAAAAATAAACAATTTTTATTATAGATTTAGATACATGTTATTAAGGATAATAATGTAATGATAATGCTATTATCAATTTAATTAATATTGAGAAAAATGATGAAAATAATTATTATATATATGTATGTACCTATATTATTATTATTTTTTATGTAAACTATACTATAAATAAAAATGCGTTACAGTTTAATAAATTAATTAATTTTTTAACAAACAATAATCTGTTAAGTTTTTATTTAATTTGATATCATATGTTACAAAAACATCACATGTTACAGTAACTTATGATAATAATCAAATATTATAATATACCCAGATAGCATAATTATATTATTATATTATATTAATATATAATTAATATAATCTATTTAATTAATTTTATTTGGTATTTTCTGAAATCCGCAAATTAATTTTTTAAAAGGCATTTTTTTATATGAAAGTAATTTTATATTTTCAATGCTGTCTACTTGTAAACATATTGGGCCTTTCTTTGGTTCAATCACTTTTCCTTTTAAAACAACGTGTGGCCCTTTTTCAAATGAATTATCAAATTCATTATGTTTTGTTAATTGAATTTGTAACTTATAAATTCCATTAGTAACACTTCCAATTGTTGATCTATATGCTTGTGATACATGTTCACAAAAACATGTTTTTATGAATCCTTCGATAAGAACTAGAAAAATAATTTATTATATTCATATTAATGTATATTCTGATAACCACATTTACATACATTTTATATAAATATGATGTAAATGATTTACATAAATTTTACATACATTTGATTCCTCATAACAATGTAAAATCGTTTTAGATAAATCGTTTACATAAATGGTGGCTATCAGGGTAAATTATACAAATAAAAATAACATTTATTATTTTTAATATACCTATTTCTCCAATTTTATTCCGTATATCATCAAATTTGGTAAAAGATAATTCTCTTTCATCAGATGTATTTGGGGAATATTTGCCAATAATATTGACATCAGTATAGTTTTCAATTACTAATTCGTAGTCATAAGACCCTTTGTTATATTTGTTAATTTTTGTTTTTTTTTACGTGAAATTTTTCAATGTCTAAAACCTATATTCATAATAATTTCATTAAATAGCAATAATAATAGCATAGTAAATATTAATATGAATCAATATATATTTTTTTTATTTTTGTTTTATTTTCATATTCAACTTTTTACATTTATCATTTATAATTTATCCCTGCAAAAAAATCAATTACAACATTTAACATTTAAATTTAATTTCTTTCTATTGCTTTCTATTTCTGTTAATTTCCTCTGAGCAATTCAATCCATCATGATGCCTTGGCAATTAAAAGCAATTAAACAAAATAGGAATATATTCGGTTTTCATTTCTTTTAATTTCTAAACAGAAATTAAATTTTAAGGTTAAATGTTCTGAAAATGATAGAAATTAAAAGACATAGAAAGAAATTAAAAAATTTTAATTCCAATTGCTTTTGAAAACAAATTAAATTAAATGCTTGATGGTTTAATTTCTTTCTATTGCTTTGTATTTCTCCTTTTTTGCAGGGATGGTAATATTTTAAAATTAATAATTTCTCGAATTTAATCTTTAAGTGTAAAAAAAATTACATCATATATCATATAAGAATTATACATTATAAACTATAGATTATTATACTAGCGGAATATATATATAATTATTTATTATTAATATAATAAATATATATTAAATAATATATTATAATTTAAAATTTAAAAAAAAAATTGTTCATATAATATAACTTTACAATTAGTATATACGTGATAAGTTCGACAAATTTTTAAAAAGTTTCCACGTGTGGAAATTTTCATTACGTAAATCTTTCAGTTACTTTGCGATTATTTACACTTCTTAAAGAAATGAGTTAAATTTAAAAAATGTATTTTAAAGAACTACTGTATTTGATTAAAAAATATACACATACTCAACTATATACAGGAAAACAAGATCGAATTAGAACAACACGATATATCTTTTGATTTTAAATTTTAGTTTAGAATGACGTACAGGAGCTCAATATATTAGAATAAAATAATGCGTTATAATAGTGTAATCCGATTGAATTATGTCCATATTTTTTAATTTGATCAATATTTCACAAAGGGCTAACAAGCCACGATATTTGAATTGTAAAATATAATCTTGTAACAACAGTAATGTAATGCTTTTTAAGTCTGAAAACATAGATTACAAAGGAATTGTACGTACAAATACAGATATTTAGATGCTATGAAACAATTATCTTATAAATGTGATCTTATTATTGGATAATGATATTATTTTATACACATGTGCGTCTTTTAAATTTTGCAGTTGGTATAAACATTGAAAGTCATCCTCATGTGCATGAATCATGGTTTTCACTTTTATTAAATCTTTGTACTTATATGTATCGCGATTGGCATTACGACAGCAATGAAAATGCAGAATTTATAAAGCACCTTAATATAGAGTTGAGATTCCTTTAACAACGCATTCGCTTTGTTTTATAGTTATAGAATATAATAGTAATTAGTCGCGGTTTTTGATGGTAATAATTATTGTAAATTGTGACCTCCTTATTTACAATTAACTTTGCCAACTGAATCCAGCGTGCGCGTAATTACGGTCACTGTGTTTTCAACTTTAGAGGTGTGAATTAAAGTTGCGTTACATATTTACGATTAACAATTGTAATTGACTGGGTAGTCACTTTTAGCATTGTTAAGCAGCTTTTTTATCTGAATTTAATATTTGAGACGGGAATGTAAAGTAGAAAAGTGTCATTATCTGTGGAGATGGAATAATAATACTATTAAAAAATCTTGAATGTGATTCTTTACATAATAGATATATATTATATTTTAAATGCCAAGCTTTTAATGCAAAATTTGTATTATTTCAAACAATTAATACGTTTGGTAACAAAATCGTAATTAATAGTATGAGTCCGCAGAAATTTTAGAGCAAACTTGTTAAAGAATAATGAAGGTATTCATTTCGAGGTATTTAAACAGACAACGAAATCATTGTAATATAGCAATATCTGTTATAATCTATTAATTAAGTGACACAAATATTTGTTGCAGTCATTTTTGGTACATCACGTACGTAACACTTCAAATTAATTACATAATATAAATTAAATCTACATTGTTCTTGACATTTTTTCACGACGTTTTTCGTATAACATAATTAGCATTTTTGAATATAACTAATATGTTATATATTATAATTCTTTTCGATAAATTTTGCTGGAAGAGTTTCGCTGTATTAACAACGAGAGATTTGTACGCGTAATGCGCTTAGCTTGTTTCAACAGTGTATGAGTAGTGATATGTATATGTGGAGTAGGCGATCTTAGATGCAATCTGTCTTCGAATGTAACTTAAAGCAGCACAAGCATTCGTATATTTTCATATACAAAACACGAACTAATTCCTCAATAGCCTTGATACTCGAAGAAATACAATGAGCACGACTCTTGAGTACCATAATTGTGTTGTGGTTCTCTATTACGGTAATCAAGTTCAAGGTTGTTATGCAGTACCGAGCATACGAATACGAATCTAGTTGATACTCTCGTTTTTCCGAGTTGTTTCGTTATTGAAAAGTTCACTATTTCCGGAATACTGTTACTATCAATGATATTTAAGCATCTATGTCTTGCAGATAATATTAATTGACGTTATAACATAATATTCCAATTTGATAAAATTACATAAAGAAAAATAGAAATTTATACCAGTATAGATATTTATTAATAATATTATAACATAATTGTGTATACATTATTTATTTATAGAGGATGAATTACATATGTCTATAATACATTCCCTCAAACTTCATAACCCTCCAATGTCTATCTATATATGTATATCTAGTGAATATATATGAACTCGGCTAACAGTCGTTTTGAAGGTGCTACCACTTCGGGGCTCCATAAATACGGGTGTGCAAAATTGTTTTTTCAACAAACATGGCTGAGCACCATCGGACGATCTGCAACCGTCCTTAGTACAACAGATGCGAAGGAGCTTCGCCCCCCCTCCCCGTTAAAAAATCTAACAAAACTAATGTACAAATAATTAGGAGAGTCCTAGTATCGTAATTTGTGGGTGCAACCCGGAATCGATCCTTACATTAATAAATAAATGTTTACATTAGTCATTTTGGGATTTTTTTTGATCTTTTTACAGTGTTGCTTAATTTATGCAACCTCATAACGACTACTTAACAAATATATAGCAATATATATAGACTGAAAAAAATAATTTTACAAATTTTACCAAACTAAATATTATTATTATTATTATTATTATTATAATAAATAATAATAATAATCTAGTTTGGTAAAATTTGTAAGATTATTTTTTTCAGTGTATAGTTGGTAGCAGCTGCATATATATTTTGACTAGTATGTATTACTTCCGTTAGATATATAAAAGACCTCAAACATAAAATCCAACAGAGTACCATATTTTCAGTAGTTTTGAGAGTGGCGTTCAACTTCAAAATTAATATATGCAATAGTAGTTTCGGGATATATTTCCAATTTTAGTACAATGTTGCCAGATTCATGCAATCTTATAACGACCCCTTACGTTATATATATATATGTATACATATATCATGCTAATATTTCGATGACACGGAAATATGGTAACAGCAAAATGTCACCAGAATGTGGCTTGAACATATTTTTTTGCCATTTCGGCGACAGTCTCCAAAATACAAGATCAGTAAAAGTATATCAGAGCTGTGCGAAGTGGTGCTTATATAGGGATAGGCCCGCAAACTTCAATCCTGGAGACCCTGGTCTCGTACGTTAGTTTTATTAGAATCTCGAAGTGTGGTTCCGGGGCGAAGCCCGTCCTTTATGATTTACCGAGTGGGGCCATAGGCCCCCCGAGACCATCTTTGCAACAAATTTACGCATACATTATGTTTACGTATAGTGCTGTAGTTAGAGCGCTCTAAAATGGGCGGAGAGGGAGGTCCACATTAAGCACCGTTTGACATGTTTATATATATGTAACTATATATATTATCATTTATTAAAAAATTATAAATAAAAATACTAATAGTGATTTATACTACTATTTTTTAGCACATTAAAAGTATCAGTATAGCATACACAACTTGAAATCGATGAGACAATCCAATAATAATTAGTTTTCCATAAATTCTTTGTCTTATTAATGCATACATGAACAATACACATTGTGATTCATACCGTATGTTTGAAGATGCATATTTTGCCAATTACATAATTTGTTTATTTATTTACAGTATAATGAATAGATTGTTATCAGATACTATGCTCGCGATATATTTAAAATAATTTTCATACATAAAGTTCCAGTTGACAGACATTTTAAATATTATTGAGGAGAATGCATTAACGATGAAATAAATGTGTCGTTTTGTAACTTCAAGGATTGTTCCGCGTGCAAATCGAACAAAAAGATTGGATTAGTGGAATAAAAGTTATAATTGCGTACCTTCAAGGATCAACGACTTTTCCGGACCAACACAATCAACCGTTTGTGACCTTCTATTTATGATTGAATCTGAAAGAATATTAATATTTATATAATAAATTATTTAATGCAAAAAATAAGTGTAAAATTGATTAATTTAAGTTCAATTTTACAACTGTTTTCTCAAACTAACTAATTAGAATGCTAAATTTTAATAACAAAGGTAAAACAGATGTATTCTATAAATTTAATTTCAGTGTATTTTATATTTATTAACAGGTTTTAATGTACATTTATTATTTATTTATTCAAGCCATTATTTCAATGTAAAATAATTAAAAATATATACTTTTCGTACATTTTAAATTTTAGTGAATTTTTAAACAAATATTCAAGCTTCTATTTGTTCCACTTTTGTTTAATTTATTTAAATTGTACATTTTTATATATTCGTACTAGTAAGAAATTCTAACGTTTATGTAAGATACATTATTGTAAATTCGGTTTAAAAATGTGTGTATGTAAATCAAGTATTATGCATAAAATATAAACATCATTTAGCAGCTCTTAACTTTTTGTATAATGATTACACTCAGTAATTATGCGAATTTAGTTTAAGTAGCATTTTATCGATGGTTTATAAACAATCAACCGGAACTAGTATATGCGCACTTGATATATAATGACAGATTGTATGACTGGAACTGGTTCTGCTAAAATGGAACTGATCATTCATTCGATGATCATCATACTCGTTATTGGAAAAACGTACAAGATGCAAGTTCTCCATTTTATAAGTTCACCCACTTTCCCGTAATAAGTTTATTTCTTTAATTTTTTTTATTTTAAATTATATTAAAATCAATATAAATACGGTATTTATAAATTAATATTACAATTACTGTTATGCGTATATTTAATGTATATTAACATATTACGAACGGATTATATGGATTTAAACTTATTATATATAGTTCGCATAATAATTTTAATAGTAGCAAATTATATTTCGATAGGAGATAATATTTTATACCATTTATGTATACATAAAATATGAATTATAATCTATATAAATCATATATTATAATTCTTTCGTAAACATATAAAGTCATTAAATTAAAAAATGTTATAAATTTTCATTGTACAGTAATAATGTTAAACCCAGTACAAAAAATGAACTAAAATATAAGTCGCAATTAAACATACACATTTTTTTATACTTATTTATTATATATTATTATATTTTTATGAAATAATAATTAATAGAAAACTGTAATTGTGGTTTAATTATAAAAGGGTTACTGTTTTTTAAGAAAAGTAAGAAAAACAGATTATACGATGAGTTTATAAACGTGATTAATAATTTATTAAAGAAATACTTTCATTAAAATCCATACATCATCATCATCATATATATCTTAGACTAATTTTACGCCAGCGTCATTTCAAATACGTTTTATAATCGAACTTTATTTTACATATATTGTATTATATGAATTTATTTTTAAACTCAAACATACTAATTTTACGATCCCATATAATAGCTGTAACATATTATAATTTTAGATATGTCATGTGTTTTTTAAGAGTAGATATAAGACTTTATCCTTTGTATGTTCAAAAATATTAATAATAATAAAGTTATCTAGAAACATCAATATAAACAAATTCTTACAAGTTTATAACATTTCATATATTGTCGTTTTAATATATTTATTACGAAGATATTATTTCTATAAGATCGAATCTGTATTGAGAATTATTGTCTAAATTTATATTCTTTTTTAATGAAATTTGATATTTATTGCTTTCTTTTGCGCTACAC
>JABFQC010004041.1:0-13180 GCA_022817085.1 Psilanteris sp. ZL-2020 | reverse complement strand
CGATATTGTATGTTATTTCATTCCCAACACTGCACCAGTACTGGCAGGCGAGCGTCGTATCCCAGTACTTGTGCAATATTGCGCCGATTGTAAGTAACGGCATAATACAGAAATTTCCACATGGGTAGCTTCAACAGCACACTTAGGACAAATTATAAAGACAATTGATACCAAGTTTCAACTGTTGAATTGTCAACGCGCCTTAAAAGTGGATTTAATTAACACATACCAAGAAGATGAACTTATATAAATGTATGTTAACAATAATTCAACGATTTTATTTAAATTAATATGAATTATATAATATGCTATCAAATATAATATAACAATTAGCAACGTTGAAAATTAAAAAGTGCAGATCTGACTTTCTGAAAAACGATTGTTCATTGTCCAGTACAGGAAAATTGTTGAAATTTAAATAGTTGATTATAAACAAAACCAATTAATTGCAAAGTATATATGCAGCCAATCACGCACAATGCAAATTTGATTTACAAAAGAAAAAAAAGAATTAGGATAAACTTTTTGTTGGCGTAACGCGCGTCATGTAAAGTGATTTTTATTTTGTTACATTCAAATAACGCGTATTATTATTTCTTAATAAGACGCAGATTTTGAACACGCGCGTGTGCTTTTAAAACAATTTTTTGTCAGACGTCATAAATTATCAGAAGTAAATTTGTATATTTTATTAGCAAAAAACAACTCATTTTTTATTCCAGAACCACAGACTGTAACTGCATCTTCTTATGTATATACCTAGTATAGGTATAATGATAGATACAGATATATATATATATATATATATATATATATATATATATATATATATATATGTCTAAACCACATGCAAACAAGCAGCCCATTTCGAACGGCTTTTTGCGAAGACGAATTCTCCTTCCCAATGCGCCGTTAAATAATCGTCGTCTCAATCACAAAGTCAAACGTAAACATTTCGAAATTTTAAAGTACAGTTTTTTCAACCGTCAGAATGGCTCTCACGTCTAACAGTTCGTCGCAATCTTGTATACAAGACAACACGCTCCGAATACATTAAATGCACATTAACGAATGCAATATTAGTAGTCAACAATTTATTCTTCCATTCCTCTCCAAAAGGATTTTGCAGATCAATTTCTTAATACTAATCAAATTCAAAGGATAGCAAATGTCACAATAACCGAAATATGGAAAACCGTATAGTAAAAATATAGACAAATTTTGTCCAATTTTAAACTCTGAGTTGAAAGAAACAAATAAATAAATTGAATATTCAATAATAAATAAAACTCATCAAATCATAACGAGTGGATGGAAAGTGGAATCATCAAGAAGACTACTCTGATTGAAATTTTGAATTTTGAATAAAAATTGAACAAACCAATGAAAATTGGAGTCTGTATTAAGATAATATTATTTCCAACACCATGCACAACATCATATTATACACAATCCCGGAATGCAATCATCAAGAAGTTGACCCCGATTGACATTGGAAGAACATAAAAACGAAGCTTTTCGCACACTGAATCCAAGATCCTGCCGGAACTGGAAAATCGACACCAAAACCGTCGTCGTCAATAGTTTCGATGATTCGTTCGCGCGTGATTCACCGGGCTAATCTGATGTCGGAGCAAACTCCGACGCAAAACCCGGCTGAATTTTATAAACATTCAGTCAAACGAGTTATTTAAATAATCTTTGCGCAGCGGCCGCAAACGCGCCGATTTGTTATTGTTGTATCGTCGTTGTAATGGTTTTCGAACATTGTATTACAATTGTATTTGTACATTGTATGCGAAATCTGTGTTGTATTGTAATTGTAATTATTGCGTCTCGTATTGTAATTGAAATTGTAATTGTAATTCGACGTTGTATCGGCGAAACCGAAAACGTCGAAATGACAGGACTGGCTCAGACGCGGCACAGACGCGACGCGTGCACACACGCGCCCGCCCGCGCGCGCGCGCGCGTCATCGCCGAGGGTCGATGGCGCTTGTCTCGCGCGCTGCCGGACCCCACCTGGTCCGCAGCTATAAAACTGCCGCGGCCCCGACTTAGCTGTCTCAGTTGCGTGCCAGTCGTGTCGTTTCGTGCTTCACGTTTGCGAGCCATTCGAGAGCTACCGCTGCGCCCCCTTGCCCCGGACAAACGACCGATTGCGCCCGCAGTCAGTTCACACGCTGCTACTCCTTTGGGATATACATACGCCCTTTGTGGATTTCCACGCGGACCGCTTTCGTGCCAAAACGTAAGTCAAGATCCGCGGGATGTGCGCGCGCAATTTCACAGTGGCGATTCCGCGCGCGTCAAAATCCGCCGCGACCTCTTTTTCACGCGCAAGAATGTGGAGCGCGTGGCGCGCATGCGCGCCCCAGTGAAAGCGCGCGCGCTGCCGTTGCTTTGAAAATTTTGACAGGCGCACGGCCTCGCGGCGCGTTTGACGCGCGGCCTCGCGGCGCGTTTGACGCGCGGCCCGAGGTCGCCGCAGTGATTGTGCCGCGCGTCAAATGCCGTTGTCCGCGGAGACGCGGATTTGTGCACGCGTTTGGCGAGTCGTCGCGGTGTGAACAAGCGCAGAGTCGTTTGACAGTTCGACGAGAGTTCTCGATTTTGGAATTGCGCGCAATCGCCTCGCTTGCGTAAAAGTTTTGTTGTCATTTGTTTGTTTGTTGTTGTTGTTGTTATTGTTATTGTTTGTGTATCGTTCGACGACTGTAAGCAAGTAAAATGTTACTTTCCGTTCTCCGATTGGTTGCAATTAGATGGCACGAATCAAGTCCGCTACCGATGTGATGTAACCAATCCGAGATGCGACTTTTACGTCCCACATCCGGTCACGAAAAAGGCCTCGTTGTTATTGAAAACGAAGACGCGCGTACGCGTAACGATGGACTGTAATCAGCTGATGATGACGGTTATTTCGCCGAGCTACTGCGCTTCGACGGCGAATGTTTGCGCGAGGTCGTCGCAAATCGGTCTCGACGGAACACCTCGGTGACCGCGCCGTCACGAATTCGTGATTCGTCGGTGTCGTCGCGAATTGTTTATTACGCGGAATTCTTCGACGCTGGAAGTTGGTATTAAAAGTCATTCCTCACGGTTGTTTTCTCTTTATTTTCTCCGCCACTGTCTCTTACTATCCCCGCCTCTATCCTTCTTTACCTTCCTTCTAACGCGCGTAGCTTCTTAATGCGTCGAACGGAAAATAAACTGTCAAGAAGGACAGGCAGCCTTAATAGCCGGATTTGAGAAAGCTGCGACGTTGGAATGCATTATGAATGGCAGGATGCGGTCGAAAGTACAAGGAACCCCGAGAGAATCAATACTTTGACTGGCGGTCGGAACTACCTCGAAACTTGACCTTTTCGTGGCGCGTTGATGAATTTCGAGCGGAAACCCTGACGCGCGTCTTTTGCCGCTCGTGTCCCTCGTGGCCAGCGGTGGGTTGAAATTTATGTAATCGAAACCCTCGCGAGCCGCGTGACACAATCGGAAGATGAGTTTAAGAGATAATGTTTGTAATACGTTATATAATGAAAAGTCAAATTGATAATTGTTCGAAGTGTCGCGCTGGCTGGATTCAAATGTATGCGGTTGCGGTGACAAATTGGCACGAAGGGAATCGAGCGAGCAATTTTGTGGGTACTTTTTTATTTTATGAAAAGAATACTTTTCTTTGGCGAGGAAAGTATTTTTCTCAGTATATCACGCAGAAAAAAGTTTGTTTAATCTTTATTGTACCGTTTTTCAATGTTAGAACAAATGTGTTCGTTTTGGAAGTTTTGTAATATAGTATAGTAATTATATGCGCGGCGAATTACTGCGCAATCATATAAAGATGCGACAGGGTATTTCTGCGCAGATTATTTGTATACTATATTATAATAATTTTGGAATGAAGGCATTGGTCCTCACTTTATGAGACGGTGTAATAAATTGAATGAATTTGTTTCTCAGTGTGGGAGGATTTGTGCAGGATTTACAGTTGATCGACAATTTTGTTTGTCTCAACATTTTTATTGTTTTGGAAATGCAAGAGTTGGAAACATTTAGGTGTTTAAAACGAAAAATAAAATTATTATATTATAATAAATGAAAATGTTGTATTATAGATTTAGTGATTTATATAGTATAGTAATGTAATGGAAAATTCATTTTCCATCAAATTTGCGATAAACTATAATAATAGTAGAAACAAATATAGAAAATTTTTTGCTATATCATAATTCTTGTTTTAGTGGTATAGTATTTTTTTTATTATTATTTTTCAACATTCAAACGCCAGTATGATAATCTATAATATAACATTTTTATTCTTGTAGAGTAAACGGTGTAATAAGATTTGTCAAATTTCATTTAATTGAATATATATTTCATAGTTAATCTTATTATAAGTATTCAAATATTGGCAAAATTGAAGACACGATTTCACGTTGAAAATAGGGAAAAGTGAAATTCACGATTTTCACAGAATCGAAGAGTTACAGATGTTGGAGTAGAAATTGTAATTGTTAAACTAGACTTCCGCTAGTTTGAAAATATATCATAAACTTTTAAAAGTTACATTACGCCTAATATAAAATAACTTGAAAATAAAATTGTCTATATTAAATATTTGTTATTAATATCCGTGTGTTTGAGATTCAATTTTTTTTCTGATAAAGGTCTTAAACATTGTCTTTTGTTTGACTGTAAAATTGGTCGTAAACACTTACTGAAAATTAATTCAACATTTATTTAATATTAACAATTTATATTGATTGCAAAGTAGTATCATAAAATAAAACTCTCCGGTGTCCTTTTTTTCTGGTAAAATATGAAATCAATTTTTGTCCACAAGTTATTAATCAAAGAATATTGTCAAAACACTGGAATGGCCAATTGTTCGTTAATATATTATTATTATTCATCGAAATGGATTTTGTAAAAAGTGAATTTTCAAAGGTTCGTGTACATAAAAATTTCAAATAAATATACATTTATACCATTTTCTTTCATCAAAAATTTATTTGAAGTTGATAAAGGTCAAACCGACATGTCTTGGAGTTATTGTCAAATACCAGAATTTTCGATTACATTTTTCACGGTGTGTGTGTATCTACGTGTATATATATATATATAAAGTTGTTGACTCAAGGCTGCGTTCCTGAAAGAATTTACCAGAATCGAATATTTTTCGGTCAAAAACCGTAAACTGAACCGTCGCATCCGGGTCGCTCGCGTCGTTTATTTTTCTCACGCTCTTTTGTTTGTTGTTCTTGGATCAAGAAAGATTCAGCTCGACTGAAGATTATTGATTGAGTAATTATTGGATATCTAATTTCCAGTTTCGTAATGGTTACTATATTTTACTTCATCGCGCCAATGGCTACGCGAGAATTTATAGTAGCTTTCCATATTATCTGACACGATTACGCGCGCGTATGAGTGAGGACGATTCTATTAAATCACACTTATCGATGTAACTGTTGTACTTCGAGTTCAGGTTTAAACGTTAACTTAGTCATATAATTATACATGCATATATATATACATATATAATAATAATAATAATAATAAATGACATTGTAATCAAATTCCTCGTTACGAAACATTTGTTTCACTTTTCCATTCCACTTGGATCAGGTTCGGACGAATCTGATTAATATTCTAACGGATATTTATTTCAATTCCGAACGATTTCTAACCTACAAACTGTGCCGCGTTTTGTTATCGCGCCCTCGAGGAATATCGGTTTTAATCGGTTTAAAACCTCGACTGGTTTTGATTGCAAGGAAAGCAAAAATGAAAAGGACATAAAATTCGAATACATAAATCAACAACTTTTTCATTTCTAAAACAACGATTTCGCGACTGGGATGATGGGTTTTGTGACCGAGTCGAAGAAACGCGAGCAATGTGTGTCGTCTCGAGCTGCCAGGTATATGTGCAAGGTGGAAAATATTTCCGTAACAAATCGATCAAAATTATAGACCGATTCTATTACGGTTATCGTCCGTTGGCTGTGGCAATTTTTCTTGTTTTCTATTCTCATTTCGGGATCAAAAGCGACGCGATGTTACTTTTTTATGCGACGTTTATATAGCAAATTTATTCATACAATATACATACGAATACACGTTTATAGTGGCGTATATGTTGAAATGTATGCAGATATGTGCACACGTGTATAGGTATAATATACTATACATAGAGAGATAAAAAATATCTGAAAAAAGTCATTTATATTTCATTGTAAATATTCAAATTTAAACCGTGAAGCGTGGCAAAATTTGTCGAGCTGCAAAAATCCTGGGAAATAATGAAAAGTGTTGTCTTTGTAACCAAAGTATCGCACCAAAGTAATTACTGATATAATACTACCTTGGAAATCGCAACAAGTTAACGTATATAAATCGGCTTCGAGCCAAGTTTTTAATTACTATTTCATCAAGGAAAAATTAACGATATTATGACCAAAGTATGAAACTATTGTTGCACCAAGTTACAGAATATAGACCAATCGATAATAAAACGCTGTATAGTTTCTGCTCCTGTTACTCCATTTTGCGTATATTATCTTTTGCAAAATCTAATATGGAGATTACCGTATTCGTGCGTCGACTTTAGTTAATATTGATGCTGCTATTTCATTACCGAAACAACGGCGAATTTCACGGAAATGACTTATTAAGACACAGACATCTTAATATAAGATGCGCTCGCGTCTCATAATGAGACATTTCGTGCCTTCTATGAACCATTATTAAGATGATGGTGAACGAAGTCTTAAAGTGAGACTCTTAATATTTGGTTCTCCTTAAAGTATGAGGAAAAGAAGATCCATTTCGCGCAAATGGAATATATATATATATATATAATATATATGTATAATAATATGCCAGTCATCACAATTCACAAATCAATTTGCTAATGCGAATTTGTGAAATAATTAATTTCGAGCCCGGATTAGGCGCGAAAATAAGAAGCGCCGACATCAAACGCAGCAGAGTTATTTTTGTCCCGTTGTGACACTTGCATTTCGACGTCTGTCATTTACTAAAAATATCTGTTATTATTTGATTTTGTCCAATCAGAACATGCGCGATTGATTGTACATTTTTCATCGCACGTATAATTGATTGTAGGAAACATGTGCCGCTAAAATAGGTCTTCCTGGTAAAATATCGAGCGTCGACAATTTTTTGACTTTCATCGGAAACCGAGACGCTTTTTCTTAACGTAAAGTATGTATTATTAACATTTTCCTTTTAGGGGGTTTTTGTTGCGACAAAAATAAGCGTTGATAATCTGTTTTTGTTGTTATTCACTTTGTCATTTGCGTGGTACCATGGTGTCGTCAAAATTAAACCGCAACATCAAAGCGACAAACTATAACGAAAACGAGAAAAAGCGCAGCGAAAATAGGACATTTGTTTAATTCCATTTTATGGCGGTTCTGCGAGTCTCGTGCAACGGCTTGTTTATGTAGTTTGTAAATAATTTGTTTTATTTTTTGAACTTGGATTGCGTTTGTCGAGGAATAACCTTCTCCCAAAACAGAAAAATTTTTCATTTGTCAATATCAAATATCAGTCGCTATAATTAAGTAAATAAATTTCAAAATGCCCTAAATCTAGTAAATCTGCTTGGAGGGTTATTAGTGACAATGTAAAATATTTCGCCACAATTGCACACGCAACGAGCGATAAAGTCCCAATTTTATAACGCATTCGATTAATTCAATTAAAGCGTTCCCCGTGGCAGAAAATTTCCAGTTACGCAAACGCTCGAGGTGCAAAGATTACGGCTGCTTCTGACACCAGCGTCGCCGTAAAGTCGCGAAAACTTGGATTCCGTTCTTCTTGCTCACACAGATAATAGCAATTACCATTATCACTTGAAAATCGTCATTTCATACTGCAATTTTATCTGACCTTTTTCTGCGAGCAATTAAAGCCGTCATCGTTTTTATGCGCCTTCACGCTCAGACACGCGTTCAACGTGAAATTAGATTTCGCGGACGGATCAATTATAAAAAGAAACAATTCGAGCGCGTGACATAATATTTGTCGTTACAGGAAACGTCTCGAAAAGCGAGTTCCAGGAATTTCGAACTCATCAGAAAATGTGAAAAACGCATTCAAACGCATTGGTATAACGCTTTATAAGGAAATGCCGTAAGCAAGACAAAGACACGTGTATGAAAATTTGGTGAGCTTACTGCAGTACAACGGTTTACAAGGAAACGTTATAAGCTAGACAAAGACAGATAGGCAAAACTTGTAAAGCTTTCGGAAAGTAATAATATTATGTACTATTAAAGGATAGACAATGCTATTCAGATAAGCGTGTCCTTTTTCAATAAAAAATATTGTTACTTTTCGTAAGCGGCATTGGTAACGACTGTCGCTTCCGATTGAACTAACTCAATAACGCGTCAAGACAGTCGCGTGACTCGAAGTTGGCTACAATTCGACGATTTTTTGGTGGCACTCTTGCGCAAGCAGTTTCGTAAAAATGCGCCGCCGTTTGCGGGTTCGTTGAACCGACGCGTAAAGCTATATTGACGCGCGCAATCGTTTGCGCGAAATCGTAGTTCGCGCGCGCGCCACCGCACGCTCGCGCGAGCGTGACGATATTTGCGGCGCACGGGATGCGCAATGCCATTACATCGCGCTCGGCATTGGTCGCGCGCATTTGCGTTTTCGTTTGCCAGCGTCGACTCGCGCAGAGGTCGGTGCGCGTTGCGTCGGCAAAAAGCGCGCAGAATACCGGGAATAACTTTCCCGGACCATGCGGTTGTTTACGCACGCGCAGAACCCGTTGTGAAATCGCAACGAAATCTCGCGAGCGGGAAACGTTTAGGCCGCAATAACAGAAAATAGACACCCAACGGCGAACGGCTCGTTTGCGCGTCTGGTTTGTTTCGTTTGTTGTTGTTTTTGTTTTGAACCTATGGCGTGACCCCGCGCGACGGTTGCGCAACAAAAACAGACGACTATGCGATCGTCGGATTGCGCGTCGTAGATACGGTCCTGCGTCAAAGTTCACTCCCATTTCCGAGGTCATGGACTCGGCTGAATTCTGTGCGATTGCGTATGCTGACGTCACGAACGTAAACATAATCGGAAATTGCCGCGCATCGATTATCCGTTCGGTCTCAGGCGCCGCATCAACATTTCGCGCGAAATGCTTGTGATTGCAATGCCTCGAATGTGGAAGGAATTCTGGGGCCATTGACTGCGCCACCCGTGATCACCGACCGATCGCGAGTAGACGCAATCGAACCGAGGAAAATGGAAATTTCGCGGTCGTTTCGAGAATGATTGGAGCCGTCAATGGATTCAATGGATCTTAATCGGTGTAATGAATTAACTAATTTTTTTCCCATCCAAAATCATTCTTCGGAAATACGATTCGGTCGAATCGTACCGTGACCTTTTCCGTCGTCTTCGCGTCGGTCTTTGTTGGTCGTTTTTTCCCCGCGTTCCTTTGTTCGCCTCTTTTATTGTCTGCGCTTTTTTCCTTTTTTTGTTTTCGGTCACGAAAAAATGAAATCGCAGACGAACTTGCTTTTATCGCTCGGGGACGAAGCTAATAAACGGATAGCGATCCGCGGTTTCATTGAAACGTAAGGCGCTCGTTCATTTTGAATTCGATAGGTATGAAATAATTGCGCGCAATCGATGCCAAGCGTTCTTACACCCCGGCACGGGTGATTCGGATTTTTTCCGACCCGTGACGCGGTTTCAAATTCGTAAAAAAGTGCAGTTGTTGTTCAATTAATAAATGACGCGGTACGATGACTCGTCGCGCGATGACGACGTTTCGCGGATGCGATAAAAAAGCGCGGATTCTAGTTGTCGCGCCGATGATTTATCGCCGAATGTTTGATTGGCGGCTGAGAAAAGTGTAACGCTGTTGACTGTACCACCCAGTGGACGAATGATAATTAATCTCCGTTGTGATTCATGTTTGAGTTATCGCGTTGCAGGGAAACTACCGGACTTTGCGGTAGAGAAAAGTCCCAGAAATCACGCGCGGCATTGAGCTAGTTCGAACGTCTTTATGTTCATGCAAAAATCGTGTTTGCGGTGCTCTTTATGTCAAACGACGAATAAATCAAACAAGCAAATTTATAATCGCGAATCGAACAATCGAATCTCGTAAATACCCGCTAATGAGAAAATAGCCATCATTATTATTTTTTCGTCATTAGTTTTTTTTTAAGAAAAAATTAAACATTTTGTCGTCGGTCTTATAATTAATTACAGTTCAATGGAAACCAAAAAACTAACCCGATATTAATTGAAAAAACGGTTCGAATAAAATGACGAATATCATATTCAGCAAATGGAAGTGCTCGAGTCAATAGGTATAAGTGACATTGGGTTACGTTTGTTATTTCGAATGATACGCTATTGTAAAATCCGTGGCGACAAAGGACACGTGTAATTTGAACGGTAAATTTGACAATAGCGTAGGACGCGAATTAATATTTATTACAGCGGATTTGGATATTTATTGACCCAATGACCTCCAGTCGCTCGTAGGAAAAGATACATTAGAAATTGATGCACGTAACAGTAACCGAGACATTCGACCGGCAAATAATAAATTTTCACTATAAATTTCGTTTACAAACCCAACGATCGACCTATCGATTCCAATAACGCGTTGTAAATGTTGTAAATGTTTGTAAACAATGCTTTCGGATAATATTTATGTTTATGCTTGCGCCGCCAATGTTTGTAAACAATACCAAAACCACGGTCGACTATCGCTGCGTGTGTTCGGAGATTCTCACCCGATGCAGCTTTCTGCGCAATATTTCGACGTTTTTTTTAATTATTTATATATTCCAATTTCCCCTCGTGCTTCTATGGTCCCCCCGTGTCCTTGAAACACCATCAAGCGATTTCCATTTCGACATTCCGAATCCCCGAATCCCCGCGACAACTTCGTCGTCGCCCGACCGGTCTGTCGTAATTCCGAATCATCGTCGATTCGCCGTGACTTGCAATGCCAGCGAATTCGCGAGTCGCCGCGAAAAGCGCTCCAATTTGTCGGATCAATAACGCATCCATTGCACATCATCAGTTGCGAATGAATGATTTATGTCGTCGGATTAGCCGCGGATACATTTTTTTTATTCTTCTCTTTTTTCTGTTCCTCTCTCTCTCTTTCTTTTTGTTCTTTTTTCCTCCACCTCGAGCGAACCGTTGCACGCGCCCAACGAGTGTCGGCCATTTGTCCGACGTGACGCAAACGCGACCGCGTCATTGATAACGTATCGTCATCGATGCTCGAGCGCGCCGAAGACGTGCTCGCGGAGCCTGTGCGATAACGACCGACACAAAAAGCCGGAACACGCGCGAACGCGTGCATTAATGCGGGCGTTTCGTCATCATCGGCACGCGTCGACGCGTCGTCGAGCGAACCTCGTTCCAAGGTGGAACGTTTTTGCGACAAAAAACGGGAACGAATTATTCCGAAGGAATCACGCGACGCAGTCACGCCGAAGCACATTTCGCTGCGATTTACGATTCGCGAATAGGCGGGCAAAAAGTCCGAGGTTTTTGCACAGCAGTTTGGCGAACGGCTTCGGTTTCGGCGCGAAGAACAACGGGCCTTGCGAGTCGTGGTCGCCGAATGCGCGATGGGTAGTTTGTTGCTGCGAAATGCGCACGCGCGGGGGAGAAACGCGAGGAGATATTTTTTGTTTGGATAATGATTGAGTTTGATGACGAAATGTTCACTCGTGAATGAATGATTTCTTTAAGCAGAGACATTTCAAACGGTGCACTCGTTTGACGCGAGCGATGTATAATGGTACGTTTTTCTCCCGGTTATTGATTACGGAGGATAGCTACTGCGCAATTGGGTCGACGGGAGAGTAGCGAGTTTTATTCACGCGTCCTCGTTTATTTCTTCTTTTTTTTTTTCTATTTAGATACGTTCGACGAATATACGTCGGGTCGTAAAACGTGAAATTTCGTCCGTTAAGTTTATGCTGGCGCAAATTCATTACGCCAATGCGCATGCGCGCGCGCCACTTAGCCCGGCAGAGGTGCCTTTGTGCCAGTCAATTCCGTCCGACTGTCGAATGACTGGCCGAAAAGTATGCTAATGAAAATAGAAAGCGAAAAAACCCAGAATAATATTATTGTCTGCGTAAATGATAAACAAAAACACAAATGACCTTGGCGTCATAACATCATTAAGCCCGGGTGTTTATGCGTCATCGGTTGTTTACGTTCGAACCAAAACACTGGAATTTCGGTTACGGTTGTTCGCCGGGTCGATCGCCCCGGATCCCAATTATGGACCGTTCCGACGGTGCTATTTTTTATGACCCAGTGTAAACCGAGGTCTGGTTCGCCGTACGCAAGGCGTCGAGCGAGGTGTCGGGTATCAATTCGGATTCGTTTCGCCTGTCAAAACCAAACATACCGGTCGATCAAAGGCAAACCAAAAATTTCGAAATCCCTATAGTTCAGTCCAAAAACCAGAAAAATTCAAAACAAATTGGTTATTGGGTTTTCTTCAAATTTTTCATTTTATTCTACCAAATTTTTTCAAATCAAATACCTTCATCCTAAAAAAAAATAAAGAAAAATAAAAACAAAAAAATTATTTTCCGAATATGTTTATGTCCGATTTCTGATCAAACGTCCCCCAACGCAAATTGTAATCCGTCATTGAAACCGCATCGTCCCAACAACATTAATTTTAATTTCACACATACAAACGCTGCACGCGCGAATTCAGGCGCGCGAATTTCGCGATGAAAAACGTCGCGGGTCGCTATTTCTGTCGCGTCTAAATGCCGAATAGAACCTATTCGTAACACGTGAATCATGGTGAATGGTTTCCGGCGCAGGTAGTTGGCGCGCGTACGTTGCGCGCGTGGGCGTCGTTACAACTCGCGTTGCATCGTCGTCGTCGACGCGCTGACTCGTGCTCGTCGGGACGCGAAATTTTCACGTGTGCATGAGTTGGCCACGTGCGACCTTTGAGCTCGCTTTCGATCGTTCCCACTTCGTTAAAACGGTCGGCGAAAAAAAAAAACGCACGTTTCTGCAATTCGCGTCCGTTTGCCGTCAATTTCGCCGAGCAAAAGCGTGCACGCGCGTCGCTTTCCTTTGCGGTTTTTCCGAGTCGATTGGCTCCGAGCTCGGTGCCAGTTATAATC